>JAECMU010095538.1:8944-23542 GCA_016106625.1 Dracogyra subfuscus | reverse complement strand
GGGGGGGGGGGGGGGGCATGTCCCCACCAAATGACGTCCATGTGTATCACAATGTTTGTGGACGAAAATTAATACTTCAGACTAGAAGGTAAACTTTAAAGCATTATTAAAACCACGAAGCACACTCCAGTAGAACTAGTGTCATATATACCCTTTTAAAACAAAATTAGGAATAACAGCAACATTAAAAAATATATAGGCCGGCAACTACTTTTGGCACAAATAATAAATATTAATACTTATACCTTCATTTGGATATAAAAACCTAGATTATTACTAAAACTGAGCAAATTCAGCAGTTTATTTTTGCTGAATGGACTAAGGATGTTCAGACATACAAACCCAATACCCCCCTCACCCCCGCCCCTCATGTGGTTGTTTCAGGACTTAGTGGGTTAACGATATGGGAATATTGTAGGAAATTAGTAAATTAAGTGATATTTAGACTTAAAGAAATAATTAGTTGGAGATAAATCATATTCATATTGATGAAAGGGTTAATTCTTATACAATGCATATCATGTAATAGAGATATGTCTTTGCAACCTCTCACAGCCGGCAAACATTCTTAAGTAGTACAGGCAGCCTGTAACTCACATTTTTCTTCCTGTGGGTAAGATTTTAAGCAACACCCGATTCCCATGACCTTTTAACCTCTGGACAGCAAATTTGCAGTTATATCATGCATGGTTGTGGAGTTATAAGCATTTTAGTTTCCCCTACCCCACATTTTTGGTCGCCTCATGAACGCAAAAGTTTGATATTATGACATCATTTTCTCAAATCCGACCAGGCTCCCAGATGTCCACCCTCACGTTTTTGATGTCCCACATGGTTTACTTCAATAATATGAAGAGAAACTTAGGCCACATCGCCTTGTCCACTATCTGGAGGCAAATAAATTATTGTCTGCTGTCCAGAGTAGTTTTAGGAAACACCACTCAACCACGGATCATCTTCAGACCGACGTTAAAAGTGCATTTGGTAAGAGACAGAAGGTGGCCGGGGTATTTGTGGACATTGAAAAGGCGTACGACATGGTCTGGAGATGTGGATTGTTAATCAAAACTTATAGGGTGGGTATCAGAGGAAGGATGTTTGGCTTTATTAAAAACAAAATTGACAGATAGAACCTTCTCTGTAATTTTAAATGGAAATTTTTCACCCATCCATACTTTGGAAAATGGTATACCCCAGGGGTCAGTAATAGCACCGACTTTGTTTAGTATATTTATTAATGATTTGGCTGAAGTGCTATTTACTAATAATAAAAGTATTAAAACTAAATTAAGTATCGGCTTATTTGCCGATGATACTGCGTTCTGGACCTAAAAAAGATCTCCAGTACGATTTGAATAGTTTGGAAAAATGGTCAGCGATCTGGGGGGTGTTGCCGTTTTTAAAGCTAAAACTAAAACTATTGCTTAGAAAAAATAATAGAAATGCAGTTAAATTAGAATTAGAATTAAATAAAGTCCAGTTGCAATCTGTCAAATTCCTAGGAGTGATCTTCGACAGTGCCTTAAATTTTGGGAAGCACATTACTGAGGTAACCGGCAGTTGTACTTCTTATTTAAATTTAATTAGGGTTCTGTCGGGTACATCATGGGGCGCAGACAGGAAGACATTTCTCATGGTCTTTGAGGCATTCATTGTGTCCAGATTGCAATATGGTGCCATGGCGTTCTGCTGTGCATCACAGACTCAGCTGAGAAGGCTTGATGCGGTATATAGCAGGGTTCTTAAACTTATTGTTGGGGGCTCTGTCTGTACCCCATATGATAGCATTCAGGCTGAACTGGGTGTTCTTCCTCTTACAGTTAGGAGAATCATGCAGGGGTTGAAATATTTAAATATAATTCTTAGTCGTGTGCCTGATTCTCCAGTCAACCAATTAAAACCTGAGATAATAGCATTAACCAGTGAGAAGGACATAACTGTAATTTCTTATTTAAATAAATGTGCTGTTGACTGTGGGACATTAGTAAGAACGGATACTGGCTTTGATATGCCGTGGCTGGCCGATATGCCCCCGGTCAACTACCACATCAGAAAAGAAATTATTAAGGTAGAAAATAGGAAATAGGTGATAGGAGGCGCTTATATGTAGGCGGTTTCGGCTCACCCCCACCCCCCTCCGGTCGATTCCGGCCCCTCCCCACACCAAGGTTACCGATAGGACTAGCGCCTCTCTTTTAAAAGAATTAAAATAAATTATAATATTTAATATTGGACCTGGTGACTCCCCCCTCCCTGGAACCTTTTTCCCCCTTCCTAGGGCTAAATTACTAAGTTTAATTTAGAACGCCCAGTCAATTTGTGTCAAAATTTAAGTAATTTTTCTTTTTTTTATACATAAATGTTTGGAATGCGCTTAAATAAAACAACATTATGGTAAAATTGGTGACCTATTTCATTTAAATTTTGGAATAAAAATCAAAATTGTCCCATTTTTCTGTCCAGAGTCAGGTCACTAGTATCCAGAGGCAGGACTCTGGATGGACATGCTTGAAGCCTTAGTGGTTTAGGAGCATGTAAAAAAAAAAAAATGCACGCACGCACGCATATAAAAGTCACACAGAAACCACCCCAGCCCATGGACTACTAGGGAAGTAGGACCAGTGCAACTGTTATATTGTCTGGTATGGCTAATATTACATTCAGGGTGAGGTCCTTGTTCATTTAAACCTGACTTTTGTTTCTCCAGTGTTTCAGTGGGCCAGTTCTTTCAAAGGGTCAAAATGTTAGTGTTTGGGGTGTCTGATAGGTCAGAATGAATGCAGCAGACAATTTGTCTGGCATGGGCCGTTTTACACTCAGTGGAATGTACTTGTACATTTAAACTTGGTTTAACCTGGTACCTCCAATGTTTGAGCTAGACCAGTTTTTCAAGAGGGTATGGGGGTGAATATTTAGGGCGTCTGGTAGAGCCAACGCAGCAGACAAATGGTCTGGCATGGGCCATTTCACACTCAGTGGGGTGTACTTGTTCATTTAAACTTGGTTTTACTTGGTACCACCAATGTTTGAGCTAGACCAGTTTTTCAAGAGGGTATGGGGATGAA
This sequence comes from Dracogyra subfuscus, assembly GCA_016106625.1. NCBI lineage: Eukaryota > Metazoa > Mollusca > Gastropoda > Neomphalida > Peltospiridae > Dracogyra > Dracogyra subfuscus. The sequence goes on along the minus strand of JAECMU010095538.1, from coordinate 20,477 downwards.
TATTTGGGGCGTCTGGTAGAGCCAACGCAGCAGACAATGTGTCTGGCATGGGCCATTTCACACTCAGTGGGGTGTACTTGTTCATTTAAACTTGGTTTTACTTGGTACCTCCAATGTTTGAGCTAGCCCAAATTTTGGGGCCTCTCTGGGGCGTCTGGGGGGCGTTTTGCAGCAGTTGGCGTGTCTGTCACATATGACCTCATTGTAAGGTTGATAGTGGGCACAGTTTAGAAGTGGTTCTGACTGGTACCTCCTATGTTTGAGCTAGACCCATTTCAGGGGCTGTTTAAGGGTAGCCAGGGTTCACACGCAGCAGGTGGGCCCCGGCAGAAATCCATTTCTGTAAATGTCAAGTTACTCCGTATGTGTCCCACTACTCAGATATTAGTACCTCGTTCGTTTGAGCTCGAGGCCCTGGGCTTCCGGTCTATATGTCTTTTGACATGTAACGAGCACAACCGGTTTTCAACGGCTACACAAAAACCAGATCTTATTAAATCATAATTTACACGTTCGTCAATTCAACACTTACTAAAAAACTTATTGACACATATATTTATAGAAATCACTGTTTATTACAAAGTGAAGGAACAATGCTCCAGGAGCAAATTATAAACATCTCACCCTCGAATTCCTATTCCTTTTGTCTGAATTGCTGCCATCTTCTTGGTCTGTCATTCGACGCTATGATTGTAGAGTATCCCCTTCGATGTAAAGTTTGTTATATGCAATGTTCGCATTTCCCCCATCCTTTCTAACCTTACCCATAACTGGTACTAAATGACGACGTCGATTTAAATAATAATAATAGAGTAGTGGAAGCTAATGTTGCTGACATAGCAAGCTGTTGGGGACAGATGCTGCCATCTATTGAAGCACTAAGAATTATCTTTTTTTATTGATGTAAGAGACTTGAAAATGTCATGCTGTTTTCCATATTTTCTGGACAAAAAACACCCTTTTTTCCCAAATAAGAGACAACTTTTACTCTAAGATAAGCAATGTTATATCTCTTCAACAGTATATATAACTCTATAGCCTTGACAGTCCTCTTCCAACAAGCCATTTTAAAAATCCATGTGGTCACTGCTCAAGATGAAAATTTGGTTGCAATCATAAATGGCGGGAATGGTGAGAGTTGGGACAGTCCAGGATGGGAGTGTTGAGCAACTCTTCCATCATTTACAAGTTCCACAGAACCACCAGCTTGCCAGTCAGGGCCAAGTTACACTTATGTATCACCTGCTGATATTGTTCTGCTACCAAAAGTCACCAACAAAGGACGCAAGAGAGGGGACACACATATGTGAGCCAAAACCACAATCTGTAATAGTATAGCTGAAACACTAACTGCCAATCAGACTAACAAAACAACCTAATATCAAACCCAGAGCAAAAATCGAGGTTGTTCAAAATTCTGGACGTAGCCCAGTGGTAAAGAGCTTGGTCGATGCGTTGTTGGTCTAGGATCGATCCCCGCCGGTAGACCCATTGGACTATTTCTCGTTCCAGCCAGTGCATCACGACTTGTATATCAAAGACCGTGGTATGTACTACCCTATTTGTGGGATGGTGCATTTAAAAGAACCCTTGCTGCTAATCGGAAAGCTCATTTAGTGGCAACAGCGGGTTTCTCTCTCAACATCTGCGTGGCCCTTAACCATATGTCTGACGCCATATAACCATAAATAAAACGTGCGTCGTTAAACAAAACATTTCTTTCTGTGTATGGGGACGGGATGTTTCTTAAACGAGAATTCATCGTCAGTAGACGACACCTACATTTGGTATCAACGATAATGATAATGAATCATTTCCTAAGAATGACATCATCAAGAATCGTCCTTCAGCTAGACAGCTTGGTGTCAAAGCTGGTGGAGCAGGAACATTTACATTTCCTTGTGACTTCACACGATGGGGCGGGCAGCATAGCCCAGTGGTACAGTGCCCGCCTGATGCGCGGTCGGTCTAGGATCGATCCCCGTCAGCTAACCACTGGGATTTTTCTCGACATAACCATATGTCCGACGCCGATATAACCGTAATTGTAATGTGTTGAGTGCGTCGTTAAACAAAAAAAACACAAAAACAAACAAACAAACAAATCACACGATGGGATTTCTACTCGGCCATGCATTAAAGCATCATTAAACCTATCACCACTTTATGTGAAATTCACATCATCGGTATCACTTTTCTCTGATTGTTACAAGAAAGTACATAAAATGATACCAAACACACAGTTTACGTGTAATTCTGTTTTAATTTGGTATCTGATTATTTCACCAATCAAAGTTGATTTATCTTAGTGGAGTGTAGTCGCGGGATTGACTGTTATTTTCATAATTTGGTTTTATGATTCTGTTTGGGGTCTGAACGCACCGATATTAGTTAAATGCTGTTTAAATGATCTTTTGTATGTTTGGAAATAAATTGTGACCGTTTTCCTCTTCACTAGATAGTTGTTTATTACTGCACTTTCCCCCCTGTTTTTTATGTTGAAATAGACCAACAAGTTCACCTATTGCATAAAAAGACTCGCCCGATATTTTTAGAATTTGTATGTTCACGAATAACGCTATAAACGGCGAAGTGTAATTGGTCGATATTTTAATTGTTATTTATAGTTGAAATGTCATGGGTGATACCAGTAGAGCTAACTTTAATCAGATTGTCATGTACAAAGTAACCGTTTTCAAATTGTAATTTAACAAATACTGGTCAAACAACCTTAAAACGTCTAGCATCTTAAGAGGACACCTCACTAATCGGTTAACATTTAAGTCATTATTAACCGGCATCGGTCGCATCATGGTTAGGTTATCGTTCTACAGACTGGTAGGTACAGAGTTCTGATCCCAGTCGAGGCATGTGATGTTTAACCCAGATACCGACTCCAAACTCTGAGTGAGTGCTCCGCAAGGTTCATTTGGTAGGTGTAAACCACATGGACCGACCAGTGATCTATAATTGGTTCAACAAAGCGCAAATAAAAGATCTCTTGCTGCCTATCGTAAAAGAATAGCATACGAGGCGACGGCGTGTTTTCGCTAAAAAAAAAAATAGTATCAGAATGACCATATGTTTGACGTCCAATAGCCGATGATAAGATAGAAAAATCAATGTGCTCTAGTGGCGTTGTTAAGTAAATAAAACAAACAACCTTATACCCAGTATCGAGTGCTTATGGTGTAATAAACTGCCAGATATAATGATGCAGAGGACCACTTCATCTCACATCGTAGTCTCAAACGCTTATGATGGTCACAACCGTCAGGTAGGGCTTCTGTATTGCAATCAGTTATCATTAATTCCATATATTCTGTTACACGCTGCTATTTGTAATTGTGCATACGTAAAACGCAATCATTGTTCCTGTTATTGGTATATTATAGTAATATGTCATACAAGTATTAAGGCTGCCAAAGGCTGCCAACACCTCGCTTTGTTTCTCGTGTCTTGCTGACAGCTCGTGTGTAAATGAACTGTTCTCAAGGAATCCGATCGTGACAACCAATGTTTGATCAAAAGTGCCCACAATTATTTTGAGGTTTTATATAAAACTACTTATAAATTTTGGTTGAGATTCAATCTGATAATAAAAATCTGCCGTTTACTCCGAGTGGCATCACAATACAATTTTGATATTGGTAAATAAGGTATGTAAAACGTGTAGGTGCGATCGATCAACTGGTAATTGGTTAACATAACTGTAAGAAAACAAACAACGAAATGCAACTTTGAGAATGTATCTTTGAATATCTGATAAAGTGGAATAAATAATATGTTCATTTACCTTAGCAAACCAATGTTTTGTTGGTGATATATATGGTTCCTACTGTTAACCCGAGAAAATAACAGCTAATTAGTCTTCACAAATGCACACACTGCTGTCTCTGACATAAGTGCAGATAACGTTAAACTATTGTACAAGTTTAAATGATCACAGATGGACAGATTCGAATTCAGAGTTACGTAATATATTTCTGCAGCAGGATTATACAGTCACGCAGTATATTTCTGCGTCAGGATTGTCTAATTCAGGTGGTGACAACATTAATAAACAGTTAACGTATTCGGCCAGGAGTCACTTTCTACAGACTTCCAGATACTGCTGGCACCGTTCCATGCTACTTTGGGTTATAAGGTAAGCTTACGTTACGTCTATGTAATAAATCAAATAGCATGACCTTTCTGAATTTACATATTTATACGAGTGCTTCTCAGTTCCGTATTATCAACAACAACAAAATAATCCAAACAGGAACAGGTGTTTATTTACTCGTGATTTACAATTGTATTCAGTAATGTCAAATTATATCTGTTGTCTTTGCAATCTTGAACTGTACTGAACACCTGTAATCCGCAAAATAAATTATACATATTTAGTAAATAAGTAAGGTTAAAAATGCATTAACATGTAAAAGCAACCTGAAAACCCATAATAAAAAAAAAAAAAACGAAAATGGGAATAGAGATTTTAATATATAGGATTAATTACATCACACCACTAATTACAAGAGTGAATGTATTAATATGTTACTGTTGTTATTAATTATTAGTAGTGGTATTAATTATTTGTTATTATTATTATTATTATTATTATCATTATTATTATTATTATTATTATTATTATTATTATTATTATTACTACTACTACTACATGCATTATTATTATGTATGTTATACATGTGATCCCGTACTAAATTGTACTGTATTAAATATATATGACTGAAAAGCAAGTTCCAAACTTACCTCTTAGCCGACTTTGACACAGATGTCACCATAACAGATTTCTGTGAAAGAAATTGGAGCTGAACTTTAGATATATTAATATCCATACATATAGAGATGACGAATATCAGCCTGAGACATGCCAAGTCATTATCGCGGTTTTTCTGCGACATGCTTACCAATATTAGCTAGGACAGTATCACGTTTTTCCTTCGACATGCTTACAAATATTAGTCAGGACATTATCGTGTTTTTCCTGTGACATGTTTACAAATATCAGCTAGGATATTATCTCGTTTTTCATGTGACATGTTTACGAATGTCAGCTAGGATATTATCTCGTTTTTCATGTGACATGTTTACGAATGTCAGCTAGGATATTATCTCGTTTTTCATGTGACATGCTTAAAATATCAGCCAGAATATGTTTTTGAAACATGGTTACAAATATCAGCAAGGACATTATCGCATTGTTGAAAATTAATTTGACTGATTATTAGAAATTTAGTTGTGACTGTATTTAGTTATTGAATACACGAATTCCCCAAAACACACAACTAAATATTCAGGGAGAAAATAAATAATTTTAAATGACAAAACTATTTATAAATTAAATAGCTCTAAGTCATGCACGTGGGTGCACGCTAAATAGGGTACCTACATTTAGACACATTCGCCAACAAATTGCCTGCAAACAACCTTAATTGAAAATGTCTATAAATCATGTTTCACAGATGCATAAATCTTGAAAGATCCTTAGGGGAGCTGGCAGGGGGTATATTGGGCCCACACTTTATAATATTTACCCATTACATCCATGAAAACTGTAATTTTATTGGATGCATTATTTTTACATACAATATAAATAAATCGTAGTGTATGTGAAAGATACCACAATTAACCAAAAAGCCTCAAAGGGACATTCCTGAGTTTGCTCCATTGTAAGATGTTTCCGACTAGTAAAACATTTCTACGATTAAACTTACATATTAAATATATTTTCTTGTTTAGAATATCAGCGTCTGTAGATTCAATGTGTTTCTGGTCGTCTTAATATTTGTAAGAAGCCCAAACTGGATTTCGTCTTCAAATAATTGTGTACGTACAAAAAAATATTTTTAAGGAAATAAAATGAAATGTAACCTTGTACAAATATTAGAACGATCAAAAAAACATTTATTATATAGCCACTAATATGCTAAACAAGAAAATATATTTAATATGTAAGTTTAATCGTAGAAATATTTTATTCGTCGATAACATCTTAAAACATTGCACCAAACTCGGTAATGTCCCTTTAACATTACCCGTGTAGCACGATCGTGGGAGTTTGGTATACGCATCTGAAAGTCAGTTAAACGTATACTTACGGACTTCTGAAAAAAAGAAACAAACACAATGTATTTATATTTAATCATATTTTGCCAGTCAAAATATTTGGTTAAATGTCCGAGCTTTAATAATAATAATAATAATAATAATAATAATAATAATTAACATTAATTATACAAATACTATATCAGTTATCGATTTGTATTTGTACTTTTCTGTTTCTTTCTTTTTCTTTTACATTATTTTCTATTGACATTATATAATGAAAAATATCAACATAATTTACCGGCCTGCGTGTAAAGGTTACATATATGATGTCTGTAAACACAATACGTTTAGACTGGGTTTTTTTCTGTTTTTGTTTTAGTATTTTGATTTGTTTTATTTGTATTCCCCTATAAGGAAAAATGTAAAATAGTAAAGTTAATTTTCTTGCTACAACACACATCGATTAAATACTTACCCCTGCGTTCACTGAAATAAGAATTAAATTATTCTTTAATTTGTGAATATTTATATATTATGCAACGGATTCTAGATTTTAAAATGTGAAATGACTGAAATACAAGTTTAGCCAAACTAGCTAATTAACAGTTTAAATGAAGATAGTAATTCAGCATGGGATACATATTTTGTTTTGTTTTGTTTCCTGCTGTATATTGTATATGAGAGAGAGAAAGAAAGAGAGAGAGAGAGAGAGAGAGAGAGAGAGAGAGAGAGAGAGAGAGAGAGAGAGAGAGATGGAGAAAACCCCAGAATAGGTCCATTTATATTTCCAAGGAGGGCCTTACTATGTTTAATATTGAGTTTATATTAATATGAATGAGAATCTACGAGTATCTATAAGTCCTAAATACATGTGTGTAGTATTTGTGGCGTGCGGCAACCATAGATGAAATAGATAAATGTTTTTGGCATAAATGAAATTTCTTACCTTTATGAAACCAAAATATCAAAATATTTAAATGCCTTGTTTTATCGGAGTTTAAATTACATATAGTCCATGTCCGATTTTGTCAAAACATATTCTACTTCACATTAAACATTTGGATTTCTATATTACGTGGAACAATAATATCATATTAATATTGTTTTGTGGATATATATAATGATAATATCAGTTACACTTGTTGGCATTTTGTTGTTCCAATATAGCAAAAGCTGACAACAAGAGCTGTTCATGCCGGAAATCGTGGATCTCAAGCATTTGTCTAGCTATTCATAAACCTCACCCCAAAAACCTGTCCCCCCAAAAAACCCAACAAAAGCAAACAAACCCCCCTATTGTTGTTTAACCAAATTAAAAAAATAAAGCATTTGTCCTAGCTGTTCATCAACCTCATCCTAAACCCCTCCCCCTTAAAAATCAAGAAAACAAACAATCATGACAAAACAAAACCCCATACAAACAGAAGCGCCATATTGATAATCACTATTATTTCTGGACAATCTTGACAAAGATATGTTTTTCAAAAAACAAAATACTCACGCATCGTCCCTTTTCTCTGAAAAAAATAAATAATAATAATGAAAATAAAGACATATTTCTTAGAATATAATGTCAATACCATATCCCTATGTTAACTTGCAGAATCAATGTTCTTTTATAGACGTAATGACGTTGCGTGTTTCTCATGTACATGTTTAACCCAATATCCGAATACTGTTATAATCAAACAAATGATTTGGGTTGCTTTTTGTCAAAACAAATTTTCTTGTTTTTTAAAGAAAATAAACCACGAAATTATTTTAACGATACCACTATGGCATATTGCCAAATTAAGCAGAGGATGTCAAGCATTTCATAATTTTGGCTCATACTATTCAGAGAAAATTCATCATGTTTATAAATTAGCAGCCACCAATTTTTAAAATGGAAATTCCCTCTGACGAGATGATATAGACCAATACATTTGTTCATCAAGTTCGAACTTTAGACGATAGGCCACAGTTACCACTTGTTAATAAAATGCTGTTTCAGAATAAAGTACGTAATGTTAAGAAGGTGTCTTAGCAGGTGAATAAAGGGAACAAAGCGAGTGTGCACGAGTTAATCTGTGACGTTTACATCTATCAAAAGCAGACTACACAATGGACACTAGCACAGCATGAGACAAATACTTTCCCAATGATTTTATGTAAGATATGACCACTGACGAAGCGACAATGCCGATAAAATGCTGTGTGCCTTCAACCAGAAATCCCATAACATTTCAAATACGTCTCTTCATTATCTAGTTTAATATTGCTTTAATATTGGTATTATAACAGATAAAACCCATCGTCAAGTCCTAGAGTAAACTAGGTAAATACAAACGTATACTTACTTTCAGCTTCTCCATTGATAAATCCACTATCAAAACAGAACATATTGAAAATTAAGCGCTAATGTTATGTCATGAATTCTAACAATGTCATAATATACATGTTTATGATTGCATAAGTGAATCGTTCAGTAACTTTCCCAATGTACAATTAACATGTGATTGAATTGCTGCATGTATTTATATTACTTTTGAAATATTTATTGAACAATGTAAGGTAAAATCTCAAAAAGCATTTAACTTACACCAATATATTGTTCTGCTTTTGTTAAATATTTGGCAACAGTGACGTCATTGAGTGATTACAAATAATTTTAAATGTTTTGAATATACATAATGATTAGCTTGCATTTGATATTGTTTTGCCACAAGCACATCTTCGCAATTGTAAGTACATAATACTCGTTCACGTTTAACACAACGTGTGACGTCATGGGTTGCAGTTAAGCTATTAAGCTATCAATGGCTTCAGTGGAATTTGTTTTGTTTTTGGGTTTTTTGTTTGTTTGTTTGTTGTTGTTGTTGTTGGTTTTTTTATTCCACTGCCCCCTTTCCTCTCTCTCCTTTGAATTCCATTTCACTTCTTCCTGATCTGGCAACCTCTCCAATCTTTCAACTTCTTTCGCTGTCCACCTCCACATCCCAGTCCTTGTCTCTCCAACCGTGACAGGTGCTTGTCTGGTGTGGCTATCTGTGCCACACACCTGCCATTCCCCATCAACTTTTAGCTGTGGGCTTAGTCTGACCACTTCGGGGAGTGTTCAGTAGCTACTTTCTGGCATTGTTAAGAGGCACTTGTAACCACCTACTATGCACCCCTACTACCAGCGGTCGTTAGTTAGTGCCGTGGGTCAGACCAGCTTTATTAGCGGCAGAGGACGAGGATGACAGGTGTGTGCAGGGAAATACAGAGACTTCACCCGTGGAGGAAGTTGAGACAGGTAGGCGATGGTGTGGACAGCTCAGAAGACAGCATCGGAGGAAACTGATAGAAAGGGTCGAAACAGATCGAAATCGTGGGAGAAATTGGAAAGTTTTTTTACATTAAGTTCATGAGAATGATAGGCAGAGGGTGATAGATGAGAAAGATTAATGATTGTGTGAGCCAGCTTTGACAGGATTTGAACCGCTGTCTTCAGCGTGATTGTCCAGCAGCTTATCCACTAGACCACGGAGCTCACTATGGCTTCAGTGGAATTAACCTCGTTATATGTCCACACATCACTTTATAACTGTGTGTATCCTTAAACGTGTTTTATTTTAATGTCAAAAAACTATTATATAACTACAGGCAATAGTATCTAAAAATACTCACATGAACCTGTTTCCTAGAATGGAAAAAAAATATGTATACATTTTATTTAACTATTTATCCACCTGTTATATCCATAATAATAGCTTTACCTTAATTCTTTTATTAACAGTGTTATAAGCAGTTGTGAATACCAACTCTTATTGACCATAAAACAATAGATTCAAATTATTGTGAATGCTACTAATGTAATTGGTGTGGAAAGTCACGACACAAGACATTGTGGTACAAAACTTTCTTTTTCTAGCGACCATTACAAATAATTGCAGATTGTTAGTAAAACACCAAAGAATGCAGAAACAATTGAAATATTTCCAAAATTACAAATAACATTTCTTGAATTAGAATCCTTCCTAAACAACTCACTCGTTTATATACACATCAATAATATATAATACTTTTAAATATTATGTTCAAACATCAGCATTTGCAAAGTATTTACTTACCAGAAAATAAGAGAAGATATTTGCATTACACAATGTTTTCTCACCGGTATACGACGATCATGAAAAACAAAAACAATTTATATTAACAATAAATATTGTATCTTGAGGAGACTTTAACATTCCACAATCATTACCCACTGACATGATATTTGACAGCATTTCAGGGCCCTTATTCACAAAAGCCACGCAAGCGTCTGCGTGTTCGCTAACCGCACGCAACGCTTGCGTGTCGTTTTACGAAAACGACGCTTTTTAGCGAGCACGCACACAGCCACGCTATTTCGGATTTTTTTGCGTCAACTACAGACGGTCCCGCAAATACCACGCAGTCGACAAAATGAATTTGCTGCATGCTGTAAATGATTTTTTTTTTATTGTTTTGTTTAACGACGCACTCAACACATTACAATTATGGTTATATCGGCGACGGATGCTGTAAATAAAGAAATTCGACGTAATTTGAGAAGAAATCGAGTTTTTAGATATAGGGCTAACCCACTGGAAAGGTGCGACGACATAGACCTCATCAAAAGGTACCATATGCCACGACATGCGATCTTACAGGTGACCGAGTTAATTAAAAACGACATTGAACACCCAACAGTCCTCCAACGATGCCATGAATACGAGATTCTCCAAGTAGACCAATAATTCTTGACGTATCTTCTTCACTCCGCCAGTTCTCCCAACATCTTTGTTAATATATCGATCCCCGTCAGCTAACCACTGGGGTTTTTTCTCGACATAACCATATGTCCGACGCCGATATAACCGTAATTGTAATGTGTTGAGTGCGTGGTTAACAAAAACAAAACAAAAACAACAACAATTGTTAATATCTGACACTTTCTTCTTAGTTCTTGTTTTCAGATCTTCCCATTTCTTTCGAACTTCATATGTGGTCCTCAGACAGACACCGCATGCATTGACCTTCTGTGTAATATCCAGCCAAGCAGCACTTTTCTTTTTATTACTCACAACATCACTAAACTTACTGCAAAGTACTTGATAGCAACTTTCAACATTATCTACTAAAACGGATACTTAAGCTCAGAACTTTTTTTGTTTTCGCTTAGAAGCCATTTCAAATACTTTGTCAATTGCATAACACGTGCCAAGGATGTTGATGGTCCGAGGTGCTGAGAGCTACATAAATAGGGATCTATTCCAGGGCCCTAGCTAGCGGGGGGCTAGGGGACATTCCCTCCCCCTTCCAACAAATTCCGGTAAAAATTGAAATTTATTTTGTGTTGCATTTTGGGACTGTAAAACCCACTTGCAATTTTTTTTTACAGAGTTCCTATATTTCTAAATATCGGGGTTTTCCCTGCACTCCTTGTGTCTTGTGTCTTCTGTGCTGGTTGGTTCCTAGAATTCATTTGCCC
>JAECMU010095525.1:6489-16766 GCA_016106625.1 Dracogyra subfuscus | reverse complement strand
ACGTGGTAGGGTTGGCGGTGACTCGAGCTAGCAATTGTGTTAAGTCAATTCTGCCGTGAAAGTCACAAAATCAGTATACACTGTATTAGCCATAATTTTACAAGTTTTATAAACAAAGGACCTGATTTCAGTCGAATTTTGTCCAACGGAGAATCGGTTGAGAAGTAATGACAAGTGTGCCTGTAACAGATGGTGAAATGTCCACAAAGAATAATCGCGATAGCCAAACTGTCACCGGCCTCGGTGGCGTGGTGGTTAAGCCATCGGACTACAGGCTGGTAGGTACAGGGTTCGCAGCCCGGTACCGGCTCCAATCCAAAGCAAGTTCTTAAGGGTTCAGTGGGTAGGTGTAAGGCCACTAACCACAAACCAACTAACAGGACAGTGTGCTTGAACCTTAATTGGATATAAGCACGAAAATAATTTGAAAATTAAATGTCACAAGACCACACCATATGACGAGTCAGTCACCCCACCACCACAGTCCATTTATAATATTAAATCGAAGTCGCAGGCAGTTGACCCATTAAAAGACACAATCTCACATATATTATACTCTTTTACGTTCGTCTTCAGATAACGCTCGGTACCAAGAGCTGTTCTGGACACTTTTTACACAGCTAGCGTTAGCTAAAATTAAACGAATATATATATACATTACTTTCTAATTGATAGCTTCGTAGCCAGAATTCAATAGTAGAATATGACGACTATGTTGTCAGTTGAATAAATCATATTTAAGGACAATTTAAATGTATTATATGTTAAAATGACTGAGACTATTTAGACAATTTAGGAATTGCCGGAGTAAAAAATCCAGTCGTTTCCAAATTGACTGGATTTAGGCATTGACTCTAACATATAGATACTGCATCCAAACTAGTAGTCTACTCCAGTGTAAATTTAACCATTTTGATATTGGTATTCAATTATATATTACTCATGTTAGTCAAATATTACTTTTTGTTTTTAATTATATACGATTCTGTTGTTTCTTTCCATCAGTATATATTCAGGAAATACAACTATACTTGGCCATTAATTAGGTCAAATGCCGTGCAATCATCGCTTTAATAATTCCATTTAGACATGGATTTAATGGACTTAAAAATTGAGCAGAGTTGCCAAATTCTGCTGTGACGCAAATTCCTCCCAGAAGGAATGCGACAGATTTGAAACTATGTCGTTGATAGACGCGCCAAAAATCTGGACATCCGCTGACGTGACGGATGCGCCGCAGTAACACTCCACCCACTCTTGGCCGTTGACCCAGATACTGGACATGCTCATGCTGTCGCCGTTGCTGCAGCAGTAGGTGTCGTTGTTAAAGGTGCTCCACCCGTGGACGCTAGCGCCCAGACATGCGTCATTTTTAAGACATTGTTGGTAGGGAGGCGGGGCTGTGGAAATTAGTGTATGTTAGTAGATTAGTAAATATATATATATATTTGTTTTATAAAAGTAGAAAAAAAGAGAGAATAAATATTAATGCATATTATGGGATCAGACAGGCACGGCGGAAGCAAGTAGACGGGGAGAGAAGCGGGAACGGGCTGACTGAGATCGAAGGCGCAGAGCAAAGTTTCTAGGGGGTTCGAGGGTACGCTCCCCCGTAAAATGTTGAAAACTAGATGTCCTGAAATACAGTTTCCTGCATTCTACAAGTAAAATTAATCTCTGTCTTAAGATTTACTACCAAGGACATTTTTTTATTCCGCCGTGCCCGTCAAAGGAGGAAATATTAATAAATATTAATCGATTAGTAGAACATATTGGTAAACTATATCATAGCAAATTATTAAGCATTAAAGGGACATTCCTGAGTTTTCTGCGTTGTAAAAGATGTTTCCGACTAATATAATATTTCTACGATTAAACTTTGTGTTTGGAATATTACACTTTTTGTTTAGAATATCAGTGTCCGTATAATCAATGTGTTTCTGGTCATCTCAATATTTGTAAGAAGCCCAAACTGGATTTTGTCTTCAAATAATTTCGTAGGNNNNGGGGGGGGATGAAATTTAACCTAGTACAAATATTACAATGATCAGAAACACGTTTAATATACAATCACTAATATTTTATGCAGAAAATTTGATAATTACAATCGTTAAAAATCTTTGTTAGTCGGTAACACTTTAAAAAGTGCAGCAAACTCAGGTATGTCCCTTTAAATATTAGTGGAATAAATGTGTAAATTTATGTAAATAAACAAATTAATAAATATTCCTCAATATTATTAGAATAATTGTTTTTAAATTTGTTGGTATATTTACAACATACCAAAGGCCGCGTGTTAGTAAATACAGTAAATAAAGTTTATTTTCAATGAAGACTAAGTGAATACATATTAGTAGTCAACTTAAAGGGACATACCCTAGTTTCAATCAGTGAAAATTAACACTAAGTTCAGTTAATTTACAAACCTGTAACGCATTTGGATAAAGTTACAACTGAGTGAAACGTGAGTCTGTGACTATGAAATGGTGAAATACCCTCTAAAGTAGAGTAAAACTTGACCCCATAACGAATACTTCTCAGGCGCACGCGCGCTTTTTAAAATATGAGAAACGCATTTTGTAATATAAAAACACTAAAATGACAACAACAAAAAACCCACTAAGTAAAGTATGATTTCAGTTATCGAAAACGGCTCTAATAGTAAAGAATGTCTTAGTGTTTAAAAACTAGGGTATGTCCCTTTAATAGAAACAAATGGTCAGTGTTAAATGATGATCGTGAATCTACTAGCTTAGGCCCAAAACACACCGAATATGGGTCTGTGTCCGAAAATTAAACGCACCGATTCGAATGTAACAAAACACTCTGCGTCTGTGATGGCGCGAACTACAGATCTGACAGCAGACGACATAGAACATACTTAGTTTTGTGTTTATAAAAGTAAATGTATCACAAGATGTGAACGCCTTAATATATATATATATATTGATGACACGTTACAGATACGGACCCAGACTTCAAAATTCACCAGACATGGTGTCTTTGCCAGAATCACCAGACCAGACCGAGACATCAAAATACACTAGACATGGTGTCTTTGCCATAATCCCCAGACAGAGGCATCTAAATACATCAGACATGGTGTCTTTGCCACACTCCCCAGACCCAGACCGAGACGTCAAAATACACCCGACATGGTGTCTTTGCCACACTCCCCAGACTCAGACCGAGACATCAAAATGTACCAGACATGGTATTTGCCACACTCCCCAAACCCAGACCGAGACATCAAAATTCACCAGACATGGTGTCTTTGCCACACTCACCAGACCCATCTTTAGTGTGTTTTGACCCTTAGGCATGTTCAATTGGAAAAAATATTTAGCTCAGTCTGTTGAGTTCTGACTTTATATGCTTACGTCGCAGGATCGAACCACCTCGGTGGATCCATTCAACCGACTGATTTTTTTTTCTAGTTCCAACCAATGCACCACAACTGGTCAAAGGCCGTGGTATATGGGTTTTTTTTGTCCTGCAGGAAATTTCTATGTCCCGTCCCCACCAACCCATAGGTTAGAAAGTCTTACCGCAGTGGCACCACGTCTTGGCGAACCCAGTGACGTTGTCCGTGTGAAGACTCATGGAGTCCCCGGCACGACAGCAGTACTCGACGCCGTGCACGGTCCCGACGTTCTTCGACCCCTTACACTTGTCACCGGTCTCACACAAATAGGCTGCAAATAAACAGATAATAAACAGTATTCTCAAAGATTGATCCTGTACACGTGTCACGCATATAGACTGGAAATAAACAGATACTATTCTAAAAGTGTGATCATTTACACGTGTCACACAAATCGACTGAAAATAAACAGATAAATATTCTTAGTGTGATCCTTTACAAGAATCACACAGATAGACTAAAAATAAACAGATAAGTATGCTCAAAGTATGATCATTTACACGTGTCACACACATATATACCGAAAATAAACAGATAATGTACTGAAAATGTGATCCTTTACAAGTGTCACACAAACAGACTAAAAATAAACAGATAAATATTCTGAAAGTGTGATCCATTACACGTGTCACACATATAGACTGAAAATAAACAGATATGTATTTTGAAAGTGTGATCATTTACAAGTGTCACACAAATAGATTGAAAATAAACATAAATATTCTGAAAGTGTGATCCATTACACGTGTCACATTAATAATTTACACGTGTCACACATATAAACTGAAAATAAACAGATATGCATTCTGAAAGTGTGATTATTTACACTTGTATCCAGTGTCACACACGCAGACTGAAAATAAACAGAAATTCACTCACTGTTTTATCATGAAATGTGAGATATACACATCATATAGTAAAAATATAAAGTAATGGCTAAACGGAAGTTTTAATGTGTTTGATCATCAACTGAGATATACACATCTTATAATTAATTAATTAATGCAGTCATGACAGAATGGAATTTTTACAGTGTTTTATTATCAACTGAGATATACCCATTTCATAGTTAAATTAATGAAGTTGTGACTGAATGGACATTTTATAGTGTTTTATCATCAGTTGAGATACACCCATTGTATAGTTAATAAATGAAGATACGGCTAAATGGAGATTTCAAATGTTTTATTATCGACTGTTAGATATACTCATTATGATTTTATAATTAATTAATGAAGTTATGGTTAAATGGAAGTTTTATTATGAACTGTAAGGCATCCACATTTTGTAATTAACAAATGAAGTAATAACTGAATTGAAATTTAAGCAATATACATTTTATAGTTACAGTCTCGCTATACATTGGCTATCATCATTCACTAATATAAAACATAAATAAAACTACAGGTTTAAGGGGACATTTCTGACTTTGCTGCATTGTAAGATGTTTCTGACTAATAAAATATGTGTACGGTTCAACTTATATTTTCTCATTTAAAATATTAGTATCTCTGTATTCAATTTGTTCCTGGTCGTCTTAATATTTGTAAGAAGCCCAAACTGGATTTTGCCTTCAAATAATTTCGTACGCACGAAAAAATATATTTTAGGAAATAAAATGAAATTTAACTTACTACAGATATTAGAACGATCAGAAACACGTTTAATATACAGCCACTAACATGCTATGCAGAAAAATATATTTGATATGTAATTATAATCGTTAAAAAGTCTCTATTCGTCGATAACATCTTAAAAATTGCAGCAAACTCAGGAATGTCCCTTTAATACATCTATGCTTTTTCGTTAAAGTCAGATGATTAATTAAATCCCCGACTACTGTGTGTTAAACTTTTGATTACAATACATATAGAATTAAAAACAAAACCCGCTACATTTGTATCGTTAGAGGCAAGGGGACGTTTTATATGCACTTTCCCTCAAACATGACAGCACATACCACGGTCTTTGATGTTTCAATCGTGTGGCGCTTATTTCACAGTGTCTAACCATCGACTGTTAGGTGTATACTTTTTTGTGGATGCACATTTTAAAGGTGCAATCTCGCTTTCCTATCCAATAACATTATAATACATATTACAGCTACAACATTAAAGGTGTTTTTTTTGGTTTTGTTTAACAACACTACATGTACACACTGAGTAATTAAGCATCGACGTTTGGATGTGAGAAATTAATTACACGTGTCACACATATAAACTGAAAATAAACAGATAAATCTATTGGATGCCAAACATATGATAATTTAGACATATATTCTTAGAGAGGAAACCCGCTAAATTTTTCCAATAATAGCAAGGAATCTTTTATAATATGCACCATCTCACAGACAGGATAGCACACACCACGGCCGTTGATATGCCAGTCGTTACGCACTGGGGCTGGGAAGAGAAATAGCTCATTTGGGCCACCCACGGGGATCGATCCCAGGCCAACCGCACATCAAGTGAACACTTTACTACTGGGATACGTCCGGTCCCGTAACTGAATCTCCAATGAGCAAATAGTGTAAGAGACCAATCAGGAAAGCATGAGAACAATTATCACCAGAAAACGATGCAAGTGGATTGGCCATATGCTTCGAAAAGAAGACACATCTATCACCAGAACTGCACCGACCAGTGATCCATAACTGGTTCAGAGGGCAGCATAGCCCAGTGGTACAGTACCCGCCTGATGCGCGGTCGGTCAGGGATCGATTCCGGTCAGCTAACCACTGAGTTTTTTCTCGACATAACCATATGTCCGACGCCGATATAACCGTACTTATAATGTGTTGAGTGCGTCGTTAAAAAAAAAAGTTTATTTTTTTTTAGTTTATTTAAGTTTCATAACTGGTTCAACAAAGGCCATGGTCTGTGTTATCCTGCCTGTGGGAAGCGCAAATAAAATATCCTTGCCGCTTGTCGTAAAAGAGTAGCCTATGTGGCGATAGCGGGTCAGAAGACAATAAAGTAAAACAAATAATGATGCTGTAGTGGCATCGTTAAATAAAACGAACTTTACTTTTCTCTGTGATCGTTCAGTTCCATATCTTCCTTCTTCAATGAGTGATTGGTGCGACGAAACGACATTTCGTGATAAGAGATGAACAACAAATAAGTAATGGTATCCTCAGATAACATTTTAAATAAAAGAGTCTGTTAAATGCTTTAAAGTGATTTGTCTGACTGGTTGTACAAAAATACAAACTGCGGATGAGACCGACCATATTTTTGCAACGCGCCTCACTGATTAAAGGGACATTCCTGAGTTTTCTGCAATATTTTAAGATGTTATCGATTAATAAAATATTTCTACGATTGAGCTTACATATTAAATATATTTTCTTGTTTCAAATATTAGTGGCTCTATATTAAACGTGTTTCTGATCGTTCTAATATTCGTACTAAGTTAGTTTTCATTTTATTTCCTAAAAAGTATCTTTTCATATGTACGAAATTATTTGAAGACGACATCTAGTTTGGGCTTCTTATAAATATTAAGACGACCTGAAACACATTAAATATAAAGACATTGAAAATATATTTATTATTTAAGGTTAATTGTAGAAATATTTTATTAGTAGGAAACATCTTACAATGCAACAAATTCGGGAATGTCCCTTTAAACGATTACATTTTGATGAATTGTTCAACAATTTTTCCATTTCTCGAATAGAGTGAATTGACATGCTTATTTTAACTATTGTTATAAATATCACATGATTATCAGCTTGCTGATAAAATGAGGCATCTCCAAATCCTAAAGAAAATAATAAATGTTTTACATGGTGTAACCAATAAAATACTCCTGGCATTTTTAACATATCATCATATATTGATTTCAAGATACAATTATTCGTTTCTAAAAGCTGTAACCAATATTTAACAACAGGCACGGCGGAAGCTAGAAGTAGACATTGGGTGAGATCGGAGGCATGTGACTGAAATCGTGGGCTCAAAATAAAGTTTCTAGGGGTTTCGGGGGGAAGGGGTATGCTCGATCGTAAAATGTTCAAACCTAGATGTCCTTAAATACAATTTCCTACATTCTACAAATACTATTAATCTCTGCCTTATGATTTACTACCAATAATATTTTTATTTGGAATTATTGGGGGCGGGGGGCTAGAGCCTCCCTCTGCTTTGCCATACCTGAACAATTCTGACTTTACATAATGAATGAATAAAAAAAGGTTTCTTACTTCCTGGAGCTGCTCGTATTGCAGAACACGCCACAACCAGGCTGGAGAGCACGACGGTTGCAACCACGTACATGTTGTCGTAGCTGATGAAAAATCTGAAAGAAACACTGATGATTAGAAATACGCAAAACCGCAAAATTAAATAGTAATGATACTGGAGGTGATGGTGATGTTGTTTATAGTGCGACCATGACGATGGTGATGATGATTGTTGTAATGACGACGACGACGACGATGATAATTATGATGGCAATGACTATGAAGATGAGAAGATGATTACAATGGTTACCATCACGACAACAACGATGATAATTTTGTTTTTGATGTCGAGGTGTTGATAATGATGATTACGTTGTTATTGATGATGATGATGATGATGATGATGATGATGGGCCTAGTAAAGATGGTGATGGTGATGATGATGATGGTGGTGATCGTAAAGATGATGGTGGTCAAAACGATCAGACTACGATGATGATTATTATTACAATGATGATGATGATGGTGATGATGATGATGATGATGATGACAGCAGGTTTCTTTTCGCTCACCTCGCACACCAATTGTAGTACGTACAATATGTTACGCAACTGATAGCCGTTGTATTTAAAGTAAATTGGAATGTCGTTTAGCAAACGTGCCTGTCTTTCTCTCCTCGTTTATTATAACTAATGACCCCGTCTAGGCGCGCTGACGTGAACAAGGCCAATGTGACCTGCTTTTCATACATGACACATACGTCAGTGAGGTCATTCTCTGTCGACCTTTACAGTAATGTTACAGGGTCATGTGGAGGGAGTAGCTCAGTGGTAAATATATCGCTTGATGTGCGGTCGGTTTAGGATCGATCCCTGTCGGGGGACACTTTGGGCTATTTCTCGTTTCAGCCTGTGCACAACGGCTGGTTAAAAAAAGGCCGTGGAGTATGCTGTATTCCAGTCATCAGAACATATCGCAACGTCCGGATTGACATTGTCATGCATTAAGTAATAATTAACTCTAATGTATTGACATGTTGTGCTAATTTTGCTAAATACATATATCAAACTGACAGCTGTTTGTTAAGACTTTCAACGCCTTACAGCTAAAGACATTATAATTGGCATAACAAAGACTTAATTAGAATTACTCAATATACTAGTGACCGTTCAAAAAATAGTCGACAAGGTTAAATCCGATAACGAATGAATAAATGTTTAACGACACCCCGGCAGATAGATTGGTAGATGACACCAGTTTAACAGCGTCATCTGATGACCTAAACATTATAAAATTTAATCTCAATAAAAATTTATAGAAACTCCGCAAACGCTCAAACCAATGACTAGTCACATTTCGACCTGAAAAAACCTGATGTAGTATTATTCGCGAAAACTAACATTAAAGGGACATTCCTGAGTTTGCTGCAATTTTCAAAATGTCATCGACTAACAGAGACTTTTTAACAATTGTAATTAAAAATCGTATATTAAACATGTTTCTAATCGTTGTAATATTTGTACTGGGTTAAATTTCGTTTTATTTCCAAAAATAACTGTTTTCGTACGTACGAAATTATTTGAAGACGAAATCCAGTTTGGGCTTCTTACAAATATTATACATTTACAACATTCATATGTCTGGTATTAGAATATGCAGCAACGTCCGCAGGCCAATACGATTGTTGCGAATCCGCAACGAACTGACACGAATGCACAACGATGAGATACGAATCAACAATAATTGATATGAATTGACACGATGCAGTACGAATAGGCTTCATTTCGCAGGACCCCTGCGACTGTTTTGAACATTTCAAAACAATCGTATTGGCCTGCGGTTGTGGCCGATCTAATACGAAAGCAGCAGCGAACTAATTAGAAGTAATTCGAACCTTTACGATGCGCAACCAATGCCGATTCGTATTAATTCGCAGCCAAAAATCGCCACCATGGGACTGGGGCTTTAGATTGTTTTGAAATGTTCAAAACATTCGCAGAGGTCCTGCGAATTGAAGAGTATTCGTACTGCACCGTGTCAATTCATGTAAATTCTTATTGGTTTGTGTCTCATCGTTGTGCATTCCTATGAATTCGTAGCGATTCTCACTTGTTCGTGTTAGTTCGGTCCACACATTCCTACTGAATCGTTGTACATCATGTCTACATCGTGTCAATTCTTATTGATTTGTATGTTATCGTTGCACACCTTATTTCATCGTAGCGAATCGCACCAGGAAAACAACACGAACCGGTGCGAATCCGCAACGAACTGGCAGGATTAAAACTGTCATTGTTTTCCATTCACCAAGTGAGCTGTGGAGAGGTTTGCCATTAAAAATTCCAAATTGTTAACGAATCTCATTCGTTTTTAATAACTAGAAACTGAAGATTACAAGGTGCATTCATTCCATTTACGTGGAAGTATTTTAAACGTAGAACTATACCGATATGGATATATTTCGGAACCCTCTGTAATTGTAGGTATTGTTACCCGAGCATCATCTATCATTATATTTTAGACATCCAATAACCGATGATTAATAAATCAATGTGCTCTAGTGTTGTCGTTAAACATAACAAACTTAAAATCACCATAGACCAACTTGGGCTCAGCATCGCCAAACATTAGTTTGCATCTATCATAGGCTTACGTGTGTGTGTGTGT
>JAECMU010095523.1:0-10500 GCA_016106625.1 Dracogyra subfuscus | reverse complement strand
ATTAGGCCTAACGTTCGGAAATGGTCAAATACACAGTAGTTTTTCCCCCGTTTTAAAACAATCATAAATAAATACAAATATAATGTATTGAAATATATTTAGGTAAATAAAACAAAATACTAATGGAAAAGTTGAAAATTAATTGCAAGATGTTTCACTAACCAGTAAAACCTAACCCACTATCATGGACAGATATCCCAGATATGCTTGAACCTTAATTTTATATAAACACGAAAATAAGTTATTTGAAATTAAGATGCAATTTACTTGGTAGGCTCATTGTAAAGTGCTATAATCATATACTGTGCCAAACAAGTTGAGCAATTACGTACAAGATATGAAATACAGACAACCTCATTGGATGTTGAATTTATTTGTAAACATTATTTCAATGATGCAGCATTTCTGAATGTAGCCATCAGTAACACGTTGTCACTGTGTCAACTGATGAAGCGGAGGGGTACATCTACCAAAATGTTGATACAGGCTCAATAATGTGTGTGTGCACCAGTGGCATTGATGACAGCAGTACATCGTCGTCTCATGCTTCTATTGAGACCATTAAATCTCAGGAACAGTAATTGCGTTCCATTCCCGGTTCAGAGTAATTTGTAGGTCATGGACATTAAGGATATCAGGATGGTTTTCGCGTACCCTACGGCACAGTAGGTCCCATGCATGCTCAGTTGTGGACAAGTCAGTGGACTTTGGTGGCCAGTTCAACACTTGGATGTGGTTCCGCTCAAGAAGATTAGTGGTTAGCCTAGTGGTATGTGGTCTAGCGTTATCATGTTGAAATAGAAAGTCAGGATGCTGCTGCAGGAATGGAATGACCACTGGTGTAATGATCTCGTCGCAGTAACGTTGAGCAGTCATGTTTCCGTGAATGCAAACGAGATCTGTTTTACCTCCACCATGAATGCCGGCCCAGACCATGACGCTGCCACTGCCATATCGGTCATGCTGAATGACTTTGTCTGCATCGTATCGTTCTTCCCGTCGCCTTCATACACGACACTTACCATCCGCAAACTGAACACAAAACCTGGATTCGTCTGTGAATAATGTCTGATCCCATTGTCTGCGTCGCCAGTGTTGGTGTAGTGTGGCCCATCTCAGACGTTCTTGAATGTGATCCGCTGTCAGGGGACAGCAACAACAGGGCGATGTGCTTGTAATCCAGCACCACGGAGACTGTTACGGGCAGTTTGAGCATGAATAATAATGCCTGTAGTTGGTCGGCGTTAAGCCGTCCCATTACTTCATGACGTTGATTTTCCGCTAAGCCTGGACGGCGAGCCATTATAACAGGATAAATGTAGGTTCAGTGCATCAAAATGTGATTTCAGTACATCCGTATTGCACGCGCTTCTGCGACACTACAAGCGCACCGCGTTTGCTTGTGCAGTACACAGAGCGCCGTGCGATATGACAAATGGTGTTCTTTTTATTACCCAAAGCGACTGGGCATATGCAACTAGCATATTACCAAGTTTTATCACTTTATTTTAATTGGTTTGGAAGCAACAGTCATTTACAAAAACAAACCTGCTAAACTGTTTTAGTTAAGTATATATATATATATATATATATATATATATATATATAGCGAAACAATCTGTCGATGTTATCCGCTCTGTTCCCACAACCAGCTAAGCTACTATATTTATAACACACGTTGAATTGATACACCTATATAACCTGCGACACATTGTTATTAATGCATCATAACATGTACATATGCGGTGGTGAGCGTTTTACTTTGTTACATTATTTTACCAAGGGCATTTCAAACACCGATATTCGATTTTAGAGATACCTTTTTTTTTCTCATAGTGGAAAATATACAATGAAAATAGGCATAAAAGGTATTAACTAATTATAATTATTGGTTTATCATTATAACATTACAATTTTATTTGTTTAAATCGTGTTAAAGGTCGAATAACTAGGGTGAATGTCTGTAAGAAAACCTCAACACAGTGTATCAGCTGGTGACGAAAACAGGACGGCGCATTCATTCAAGTTACTACCGTAGTCGCATGGGCGAAAATAGAAATCTGAAGGGTGGGGCGGCATTTGGATATGTGCTGATTGATATATTACGAGTTTATTAAATAGAATTTAGTGAAATAATGTAAATCCTGAAAATAATACGAACAATATATTAATAATATATAATATATTATGTGAAAAAAATGTGTGATATCTCGGTGAAATAATAACAAATTCACCATCAAGAATTAAAGAAAACATTAATTAATTATTTAAACATGCCAACACATCAGATGTATATGATTAGAATGAAAGTTCTATTTTAAGTTATTAAAAATAGTCATGCCTATCAATTATTGCTAGTTCTACAATTTGTCATTTCCGCGGTAGTCTGCATATGATGTTGTAGAAATAACTGCTAACATTAATTGTGAAAATCAGTGAAGTCAGTAGCGGGTCAGGTGTCAAATCAAGCATGAGTCACAAGGCTGTGAAGCTGGTGGGTGGGTGGTGTAATATTGCAACTATTTATTATGTAACAACTGGCAGGGGCGAATCCAGAGTGAAATCAAGAGGGGTCGTAACGAGGCTGTGAAGCTGGCGGGTGGGTTACTTTTGCAATTATTTACATTGCCAGAGAAGGCAGGGGCGGATCCAGTGTCGTATCAAAATAAGGCTATGCAGCTGGCGGATGGGGAAAGGTGGGTGATGTACTATTGCAATTATTGATATTGCCATAACAGGCAGGGGCGGATCCAGTGTGAAATCAAGGATGGGTCCTAACAAAGCTATGAAGCTGGCGGGTGGGGAGGTTGGGTGGTGTAATATTGCAATTATTTATATTCTCCTATTCGTGTTGCAGGTCGCATCCGCTGACTTTCACCCTTGCATGCCTAGCAACCAGTGAACTGGATAAAACCAATGGCTCATTTACACTGAATCGCATATCAGTCAGTGTTGGACGTTTTCGTCCATTGCGAATCACAGCACTTCTATTTTCGATTCTGTCAGTAGTGTCGTTATACTGTAGCTACACTTGAACATGATATATTGTGAAATAAAAATAGTTTATTGTTAATTGTACTAAAAATTGCCATATACATATACTCATATTGCACACGCATAAACATGCGTGTTATTAATATTTCCGATGTTTCATGTGAGAGTCGATAGTTAAAACATTTTATTTTCAAAATTTTAGTTAGAGATTTTTCTAGTCAATCAAAATATCAAAAGTGTTGCTTAAGTCCCCTCCCCTCCAAAATGAACTAAAATAATGATAAATCAGCCGCTCTGTGGGTCCCAAAAGAAAGCGCCACTAACATTTCCAAATTTCCATTTTAAAAATGCCCAGTATATATATTTTTAATTGTCTGTTTTGATTAATTAATTTAACAATGGTGTACAGTGGCCTTAAAAAAACAACCCAAGTAGCGCTAATTTCCCGAATCAGGTATGGGACACTGGAAAAACATTCTGGATAAATCCCTGAATGTCTAAAATACGTTTCCTTATCCTCTATATAAAAAGGTAAAAACGTATGTGTTTTAAAGTTCGAGACTAACCTTGCATTTGTTACAGCAAACAAAACACAACAGTTTTTATATTTTACAACGTCGTAAAGGCTTTTTATACAGACAATAGTGTTATTATTATATTAATTGCAAATTATTTAACTGTACTATTTCTCATAATTCTATAAGGAATGACCGTTGCACCTTTTTGTTTGTCTTATTTTGTAAATGTGATATACACAATGTGACGTGACGTTAATAAATTATATGTCTGTCATTGTTTCCTCTAGACCAAATGTCTGGGTATGGCACTATGGAATTGAATGCAACAACAATCAAGAGGGGGTATGGAGGGAGTGTGTTCCCAGAAGCAAAATGGGTTACGTTTAGGGTTATGAAAATCACACAGTAATGCTAAGAGTAATTAATTTTTTCAAAACTTTAACTTTAAAAAGAAATCTGCAAATACATTTGGGTATGGCGTTATACCCATTTTACCCTCTGTCAAAAACCCTGTCTGTCTATATTGTGACAGAACACTGCACCTGCAAATGTCTGAACAGACTGAGCCAGTGGACCAGTCGACGCCGCAGTTGGACACAGCGATCTGCGAGACTCCACGGCGTGCGTCTCTCTTTCCAAGTCCTTCGAGGCGATCGGCGTCGAGTTCCCCACCCCCGGGGGACTCCGCCAAGACCTCTATGGATGGTGCTTCTGCGAAGCGGAAGGCAGTCACCCCAACGAGTAGTGACCAGCCAGCCAAGGCCCGACCTTCCGCGACCGCCCGGGGCAGGGACGCCGCCTGGAGCCTAGCCATCTCCAAGATCAAGGGACAGTACGCTCGATACTTGGACGGGGACACCTCGGACACCAGCTTACTGCCGGGAGGCATTCTTGAAGGCAACTTTAAGAAGTTTCCTTACGGAGTTGAGTGTGCCATCCATGCCATGGAACTACGAGACGGGAAGTTTGGACGCCGAGATGATCTCTATAGACAGGGAATACTCTTGGAAGACATGGACAGCTACACCGTCCACAGAATACTGAAGATCATCGCCGGCGCTCATTACGTCGAGCTAGCTAAGACCTTGCTAGCCCACCGTTGGAGGAAACTGGTGCCACAGTTCAAAACCAAGCACTTCATCTCGTCCCCGTAGTCGCCAACCGTTCCAAGAGCTTAGTTGGACTTTAACATTTTTGGCCAGCATATTATTATTATTATTATTATTAATTATTATTATTTTGTAAACAGTCCGACACACTTTATTTTGGCAGCCCGTCTAAATTACTCAAATTGCCTTAAAATCCTTTTGGTTGAGCACTCTAATTTTGTTCTTTCTTACTAAATTCGTATTCCAAATTCCTCCCACCTCAAACGTACCCCCTCCCCCCCGGCCCGGACCATATTGATTGGACTTTAAACTTTTAGCTCTGCGTTCAAAATTTTACGTCGAAATTAGGCCTACTTCTTTTTTAAAATATTATTAAATAGTCCGATCCTCTCATCTTTTTTTCATTTAATTTTGGACTGTCCTTCTTCTATTATTCTATTAACTTTTTTACTAATTGTTATTTTCAAAATTCTGTCCATTTTCAACTCTACCTCCCCCCCCCCCCCCATCCCGAGTCAGGCCACCGATTTTATTCGGACTCGGGATGGGCGTGTTCGAAACCCTAGTGGTATATGGGCACGTTAAACTAGTTATCAATCAATCTAGTGCTCTCATTAACTACCATATAAATAGCGGTTTGTTTGCACCCAGTCCCGTAGTCGTCATGGTAACTGGCCTCAGATCACAATTAATTTCGCTATATATTTCTATATAGCCTTAGTGGCTATAACATTTTTATTAATATAAGCAGGCCCGTGGATTTTTGTATGTACCTTTGCCTGCCTGGGGGACAAATGCCCTGAAAAGGACAACCCCTGTTGTCCAGCTTTCTCCCAGCATATTGGTTTAAACAGATACACCCTCTAAACCAAGCTGGAGTACACCCATTTTACACAACAAGTACTGCTTTTGCATGGGCCAGAATTACCACAAGCAAGTCTTCAATGTCAACAAGTTACATATGTTTACAAACTACATGTTCTTCCCTGTCACTTCAGTCAAATAGTTGCCACTTCATAGCTGTCTGCCATGAAATATTCACAGTCAAACAGCAGACTACTTGCGTGGTTAAATTTCCGGATTTTGGACAATCAAATGGGAAGATAACTGTAATCTGAGGCCTATCAGTCCATTTCCCCCCCCTAAAAACTGGCCCTCACTAATGCATTCCAATGATATACATATTAAAGCAATGTTCAGTAAGTATCGGGATGTCACCTTTAAAATAAGAGTATATACAGGTTGTGTTGTAACACTTACCACAGTGCCTTGCCATGACCAATTTGTTGAAGTTGTCCTGTGTGCTTGTCTATAAAAAGCCGACTTTTCACGTACTATGACTGTTAAGACCTTTTTCAACAAAACTGCACCCCATTATGCATAACATGTAATTCCATCACTGTAAAGTATTTATAAATAGTCCGAATTCCTCTTAAGGTGGTATTCGATACTGAAAACATAATTGTGTTTATTCCCATATTCGTCGAGGCACTAATAGAATAGAATAATATAGTGATCTGAAATTGAAATAATGAAACTTAAAGAGACATTCCTGAGTTTGCTGTGTTGTAAGATATTTCCAAACAATTAAATATTTCTACGATTAAACTTAAATATTAAATATATTTTCTTGTTTAAAAAATCAGTTTTTGTATATTCTCGTCTTAATATTTGTAAGAAGCCCAAACTGGATTGTGTCTTCAAATAATTTCGCACGTATGAAACAAATATATGTTAGGAAATAAAATGAAATGTAACCAAGTACAAATATTACAACGGCCAGAAACACGTTTAATATTCAGCCACTAATATATTATGCAGAAAAATATATTTGATACGTCATTACAATCGTTAACAAGTATTTGTTAGTCGATAACATCTTTAAAATGGCAGCAAACTCAGGAATGTCCCTTTAAGAACAATTTAAGAACATTAAAACTCCTGATCAGCTCATTTGTTCCCGTTATAATGGTCAACTACCAGTGTGTCACCTGACAATATGGATTCGCCTTTGAAAGCAGTGTTTGTATTCCATTGATTTCAACCTCTTCCTTACCTGGTCGAAGACTGATTTAAGCGGGGTACTTAACACAAAGCGGTTCTCTTATATGACAGTCCTCCTAAAGGCGGTGTAGAAAGGGTGAAGGCGTGCCCGAATCAGCCATACGTACTTAACAAGACTTTATTTACTCGGGTCGTTACACAACGGCTTAGGAGGAATATATACATAAACATTTTGTTATATATACGTGACAAGATGGTTGACAGTCAATACATGAATTACAATACATTCACAAAAACATATACGAAAGAAAGAAAGAAATGTTTTATTTAACGACGCACTCAACACATTTTTATTTATTTATTTGTATTATATGGCGTCAGACTACACAGATATTGAGAGAGGAAACACGCTGTCGCCACTTCATGGGCTACTTTTTCCGATTAGCAGCAAGGGATCTTTTATATGCACCATCCCACAGACAGGATAGCACATACCACGGCCTTTGGTATACCAGTCGAGGTGCACTGGCTGTGACGAGAAAACACATATACAAACACATACAATCACTCATATCAATATACCATGTAATAATACATATATTTAATACAGATATACTTATAAACGAATAGATTGTTAAACTTGTATATGGGATAGTGATTATATTTTGTTAAATATGTTTGGTTTTGATGGTGTTTGTAGTCAAGGGCGTTTGAATTCATTAGTTATTATATATATATAATTTCATTAGGGTACTAATTCGTTTATTCTCCATTAATTCTCTAAATTTATAAGTACTTGGTCGCGTACTTGAGTTTGTTACATTGTAAGATGTTTCCGTCTAATAAAATATTTCTACGATTAAACTTACATATTAAATATATTTTCTTGTTTAGAATATCAGTTTCTGTATATTCAATGTGTTTCTGGTCGTCTTAATATTTGTAAGAAGCCCACACTGGATTTAGTATTAAAACAATTTCGGACGTACAAAAAAATAAATATGGGGGGGGGATACTAAAATGAAAATGAACCTACTACAAATATTCGAACGATCAGAAACACGTTTAGTATACAGCCACTAATATTCTAAAAAAGAAAATATATTTAATATGTAAATTTAATCGTAGAAATATTTTTTTAGTCGATAACATCTTAAATTATTGCAGCAAACTCAGGAATGTCCCTTTAACAGGTATGATGTGTCTTAGAAAGTTTATTTGTAGATAATTAAATATATCAACTTTGAACTTTTAATATTCGCATATTTCATGTTTGTATAATAAAACTGGCAGAACCATTGAGTCAAACATTTTAGGTTTACATTTGGTTGATAGATAGTTGCCACGAGTCCGTCGATGTAGGAGAAATGCCCGTGGGTCCGCCGAGGATGTTGGAGAAATGTTATCTGTTCCACCGACGTAGGAGGCATGTCCACGGGTCCGCCGCGATGTAGGAGAAATGTCCACGGGTGCGCCTCTTGATGTAGAGGAAATGTCCACGGGTCCGTCACCGATATAAGAGAAATGTCCACGGCCGTCGATGTAGGAAAAATGTCCACGGTTCCGCCGAGGATGTAACAGAAATGTCCACGAGTCCGTCGATGTAGGAGAAATGCACATGGGTCCGCACAGGATATAGAAGAAGAAATGTCCACGGGTCCGCAAAGAATATAGGTGAAATGTTCACGGGTCCGCCGCCTATATAGGAGAAATGTCAACTGGTCCGCCGCCGATGTAGGATTAATGTCTACGAGTCCGCTGCCGATGTAGGAGAAATGTCCACTGGTCCACCACTGATGTAGGAGAAATGCCCACGGGTCCTCCGATGATGTAGGAGAAATGTTATCTGGTCCGCCAATATAGGAGGAACGTCCACAGGTCCGCCGCAATGCAGGCGAAATGTCCACGGGTCCGCACATGGTGTAGATGAAATGTCCACGGGTCCGCACAGGGTGTAGAGGAAATGTCCACGGGTCCGCACATGGTGTAGAGGAAATGTCCACGGGTCCGCACATGGTGTAGAGGAAATGTCCACGGGTCCGCACAGGGTGTTGAGGAAATGTCCACGGGTCCGTCACCGCACTACACAGATGTTATCTGCCATTGAAACCCATGTTAAATTGTCCAACTTCAAACGAAGATTGGTAATCTCGTTGGCACTAACAACATACACCGCTGCGAACATACATTATGTAAGCATTTATTTTCACTCCACAATTGAGAACATTTCTGTTTGTGTTTTTGCTATATGTCCGCATCTGGCTGTACTACCGGTCTGAACAGGTGATTTATTAACAGATTTACTCCGGCTGTCATTTGAGCTATATACCCAAGTCCCGAATGGTCGATGTACAATATTACAAAATGATATGGGCAAAATACAGCCAGAAGGCTTACCATTAAACATACATATTGTTTTAATTCTTCACTATTTCCTAGAAGTGAACATGTGAACCATAAAATGTGTCACAATTAAGAACTATAGTGGACCGTCATGAATGAACTCTCACCCGGAAGTGATCTGTGTAGTGAGACCTAAGAGAAGTGTCCACAGTCCGTCCCTGTAGGAAATCTGTCCACGGTTCCGCCGAGGATGTAAGAGAAATATCCACAGATCGGCCGAGGATGTAGAAGCAATGCCCACGGGTTCGCCGATGATGTATTAGAAATGGCCATGAGTCCGCCTATGTAGCAGAGTTGCCCACGACTCCGCTAAAGATGTAGGATAAATGTGCACAGGTTCGCCGAGGATGTATTAGAGTCCGTCAATGTAGGAGAAATGCCCATAGGTCCGCTGAGGATGTAGGACAGATGTCCACGGGTTCTCAGAGGATATAGGAGAAATGTCCACGAGTCTGCCAATGTAGGAGAAATACCCATGGGTCCGCCAAGGATGTAGAAGAAATGTCCGCAGATAATATGTAGGAGACACGTCCACGGGTCCGCCGATGTAGGAAAATACGTTCACGGGTCCGCCGATGTAGGAAAAACGTTCACGGGTCCGCCGATGTAGGAGACGCGTCCACGGGTCCGCCGATGAAGGAGACACGTCCACGCGTCCGCCGATGTAGGAAAAACGTTCACGAGTCCGCCGATGTAGGAGAAACGTTCAAGCGGTCCGCCGATGTAGGAAAAACGTCCACGGGTCCACCGATGTAGGAAAAATGTTCACGGGTCCGCCGGGGATGTAGGAGAAATGTCCACGGGTGCGCCGAAAATGTATTAGAAATGTCCACAAGTCCGACGATGTAGGAGAAATGCCCATGAGTCCGTCGAGGATGTAGGAGAAATGTCCACGGATCCGCAGAAGATATAGGAGAAATATCCACGGGTCCGTCGAGGATGTAGGAGAAATGGCCACGGGTCCGTCGCTTTAGGAGAAATGCCCACGGGTCCGACGAGGATATTCGTTCGTGCAACCTAAGCACATCAGGAGAGCGCTGTACACTCCTTCCATTTAATGGGCTTCAATTGGTAGTGTTGCAATCTTTCGCTTTCCAAATAACAAAAGGCTGAAATCAAAGGTTCCTTGGTGAGCGGTCGTCCTCGGTGTTTGCCAGGATGCTCGTACTTACAGCACATGCTACCAAGATCGATACACACGACACTGTAGCTAGGTAAAAAGGTTAACTTTTTTACTTCATTTGCTTAAATGACGAACGAAGAAAGTACTGAAGTGTTCAGTGTCTGGAAAAACTGTTGAAGTTCTGATCCTGGATTTGAAAATGGGCTAAACGAAAAACAAAAAGAGACCGATGCCTAACCGCAGGCCAGATACACTGTACGTAATTATTTGCGTCATATTACATGAATTTTCATATAGTTCGTATATCACGTCAGTTCTCCACTGCGTCTTGAAAATATTTCAAAACACA
>JAECMU010095395.1:0-19149 GCA_016106625.1 Dracogyra subfuscus | reverse complement strand
TAGCCAAATTAGCCATTGCCTAATTTAAAAAAAAAAGGCTAATAAAATTTGCAAGTGGATAAAATTTTGGCTAAGCCATTTTCTGTCTTCTGTTACATAATTTATTCAACACCTTAAACATAATAATAATAATAATACCCAATATTCAATCAGTGTAATAGCGATCTTGTGATCGTCATCAAGAAACAGTGTCATGCAGAATTCAGCATAGGCCATATAATGTTTGCTTATTTTAATAATCATGGTTATTAATTTTAACGGCATGCGTGTATGACAACAATGTCTAGAAGATCTGTAACTTGTTATTTTTACTTTGTAAATTTTTTGAACCAAAGTGCGTGTCAATTTGAATACAAATACCAGTTCAGGGCCGAAAGACACAAAGGCTATCTCTAGGGCTGAGCTCAGCCAGAACGAATGAAAACAAAACGTTTTGCTAGACTGGTTTGTGCATTTCACGTTAAACCAAATGGATACAATGAACACCAATCAAATAGTTTGTGAACGTTAGGAAGAACGTTGGTTGGCTGAACTGAGTACAACTCTTGACGCAAATATACGTCACGCTTCAGAGTCGGAAGACACCCGCATGTCAAGAGACATCGTTGTGGACTTTAAACAATACGATTACACAAAAGTAAATCTTGCTGTCATTTTGTAGAAAAACAATAGTTGTTCGCATCAATGAATACCTAACTGCTGTTTTTGTTTATACCTTTGTCTTTGTTAATTTGATACCCATGGTCGACAACAAACATGCAGATCGCGATGCAGGAAATATTTTTTTACAATAATCATATTTGTTACATAATTTTAGATATAAATGTGTAAGACTGTGGTGACATTTAGTAAGTTTTAGTTAGCTGGATTTTAAAAAGACTGTAAATTAAAATTTTATTATGTTTTTTGTTTTTGTTTTTTTTAATAAACGTAGTGTACTGTGTAGTCAACATTTGTAGCCAAGGTATTTTGCAAGCAGAAATCACAACAAACATTTAACACAACACTGAAATCAACAGCAACATCATGGCATAAATTATGAAATTGTTTGGGGGGGGGGGGGGCATTTCACGGTAATATTTTGTGACGGACGTGACATTTTAACACCATAAAACTACACTTCTACAAAAACTTGTGTGTACTTTCCTCTACATTTTGTGTTAATAGAAACCATATGCGTGATGTTTATTTCACCCAATAAATTTTTTTTTTTGTACTAGTATTTTTGGAATACATTACATATTAATGAGTGTGATGGACGTGACATCATTTGGACACAAGATATTTTTGTTCAAGTTTAACCAAGAAACTCCGCTCTCCTATTTCTTCTATTTTAAATCCCAAGTTGTTTTACAATGAGATACAAATAAAATAAACAGACAGTTGATATAATTTAATAATCAATAATTAATCAAGAAAGGTACTCTGACATGACGGATGTGACATTTTGTCAATCAACCAAGTTACTTCATAAAATTATAGAAATAATGATACATAACACAGTAATGATATCTGATTGAACTATTTAAATTTAATGTAAACAAAATCATAGCTATACATGTATATAATATACTGGTAGAATAAAGGCAACAGCTGACTGAAATGTATTATGGTGAATTATTTTTATGAAAATGTTGTACAATAAAGTAAAATTAAAATTAAAACATACATGTACATGTGTATCTCATATTATTTCCTCTAGAAAATCCAAGCCAATGAAAACCGAGATTGGTAGGAGCCCGTCAAAAGTGTTCCACTTTCAAAATAATGACTTTGTTTTTGATCTGGATCAACAACGTTATATATGCACCAAACGTAATAGGATTTTCTGTTCTATATGCTTAAATAATAAAAATATTCCAGGGAATGCCACTTTAAACAATATTTTTTATTTCATTTGCTGGTGGGAGTGGTCGACAGGCTACAAGCCTATACTAGGACCTTTCCCTACATTGTTTTTACAGACAAACTGACAAGATAACAGACAAAGTACAATTAATAACTAATAATAATAATAATAATAAAATATAATAGTAGATGAATAACATAAAAGTGAGTTACAGAAAGAAAACAAATGATGAGTGTGGCGCCATATGTGCACCAAACGTAGTGTAATTAGTGCTAATTAAAAACCTATTTGCAGCAGTTGTTTTACATTTTAAACTGTAAATATAATTTTTATTTAAACAACAGCATGTTCAGTTTTTTTTATTTGCTTAATAGTAATACACATATTCACTTTTATTGCCAGTTCACATTATTTACATTATACTATTGTATAGTGAAAATGCATCTTGTTTGTTTAGAAAAATAAATATGATAAAGAGAATGCCTAAAGAAAAAAGAACTAGTGTTATAATTAACCCCCTCCCCAGTTAAGCAATATGGGTAGTTTCATTAGTTCACCAGTTATGTCCAGAAGTGAACCTCTTCATAGGTAATGATATTGAACAAATCAATGCAACTGATATCTTTAAATTCATGCTGATCATCTCTTTCAAATATCCTTGATACATACAAAATACATGAAACTTTATCATTTGAATATATTATCAATGGATAATTGGCAATGTACTTGAATATATATACAGTGTTCAAGATCCATATATATATATATATATATATATATACAGTGTTCAAGATCCATATATATATATATATATATATACGAAGGAAAGCAGGAAGGAAATGTTTTATTTAACAATGCACTCAACACATTTTATTTACGGTTATATGGCGTCTGACATATGGTTACGGTCCACACAGATATTGAGAGAGGAAATTCACTATCGCCACGTCATGGGCTATTCTTTTCGATTAGCAGCAAGAGATCGTTTGTATGCACCATTCCATAGACAGGATAACACATACCACAGCCTTTGATATATCAGTCTTGGTGCACTGGCTGGATTGAGAAATAGCCCAATGGACTCGCCAACAGGGACATTTTTGAGTATGGCACTATGGAAAGGAATACAACCACAGTTAACAGGGGAATGGGGGGCCTTCCCCAGAAAGAAAATAGGTAATGTTTACAGTTAGGGTTAAACAAAATGTTACGTTAGAAAATAAAATCTGTAAATGTTTTTGGGTATGGCACCCATGGCTAGATCTGGGTGTGTACTAGTAGAAAATATTTCCACCTTATCTATTAAATATTTTTTTGTGCAAAAACACACCATTATTTTCAACAAAATAACAATCATGACATGAAATTCTTTTGCCAAATTAAAATGAAAGTCACCAGATGTGATTAAAATTTGTAATTGGCAAATTTGGCAAGTGCCAGAGCTAGCCGTGACCACCATACTGTTTTGCCATCTGACAGAAACCGTGGCTTTCACTGTTTATTGGCTTATAAATCTAGTTGGACTCATGTAAAAATAAATGTATGTAATGCAAAAATAATTTGTTCCTCCATTACCTTTTCCAATGTGTCCTCCGTTATGATTTTATTTTTTATTACAAATATAATTAAGTACTGAGATATGTTTTTTTTGGATTTATAATGTTAATTTATACATAGCTTAGTTTGATTTCAGTTACACTAATTTTAATACTGGATGCCTAGTACAGCAGATATAACATACAATATATGCCATGTGCATTTTATATCACTCATTTACCAATTTTTAAAAGCCCATATATAATAATTAAAAAGGAGTTCAACTGAATATTGTTATACAGCAGTGTAAAACAAAGACCCATTAGCTTCAAAACCAATCCAAAAGTATGTTGTTAAGAGAAAAAAATAATTTAAACTAAATAATTTTTATGTACACAGGGTTTTATCACCTACATTGTATGTTGCTAGACTCCGAATATCAGCACCATTCCTCAAGGCTATGTCGGTTTTTTTTCTCCAATTTGGAGTTTAGAAAAATCCCAATATGAATGCTAAAACTTCCCAATTTGTATTTGTTTCCTTTTAATATTCTTGAAGCTCTTTTCTATTGCTTTTTATTAAATCATTGATCGCTTTCGATAAGAATAAACAACAATCAATATTTGTGTGGCTTTTTTAAAACAAGATTTTGAAAGGGAACACAAAATTCCCAATTATTTTGTAAAACGACGCACAAATTCCCAAGTTGAAAGCCATGGGAGTCAAGTCAAATGTCAGAAATAAAAGTAGCTAACATGTTGCTCAATTACAGCTTGATCTTGCCTCTTTGTACACATTGGAAGAAATACATTTTATTTTATTTATTGTTTTTAGAGCAAGTTAGTGAAGTTATTTAGTGACCAGCTGGTTGCCAAGGCACGCCTAGCAACAGATGAAGTGCCCGAGCAGCTGTCAGAGTTCCCCAAGACTGGTCTCTGGCTCCTGGTTGCCGGGGTCAGCAAGGATGCAATGGCGGTAAGTATGGAGTTGGAGAAAAAGTTATATGAAAAAATTTAATCCAGCATTTTGCAATCACTCTTCAGTGGTAATAAGTAATATAAAGTTAATTTTACTGTTTTTTATGTTGTAATTAACAGTAGTTAAAGTAAAGTTATGATGTGTTGTGTGGTAAAATTATCAGCTGTGTAAACTGTAGCCACTTCTTGTGCACTTTAAAAAAACAATTTATTTAATTATGACAGTTAAACTTTTAGCATAGATTTTAAGCAGCAGGTCCCATATTTTCTTACCTATCTTTGTACTATAATATTGTAAAACCGTCATAGGCTATGGGCAGAATCTGAATTTCCATTTGTATTGATTTAAATATTTATTTCAGGGCATCATTGAACGGGAAATTACACTGGATAGTCTTCTAGAGTTATCTGAAGAAGAGGTTAAAACTCTGATGCAGCGTTACGGAGCGAAGTCAGAAGAAATCCGCACTCTTAATGCTGCACTGAGAAATCTCAAGCTGTGTACAGGTTCGAGTCTGTCCTCCTTTACATGTTAACTCTTGTTATCTTTTGTTTGTGAGGGCGGGACGTAGCTCAGTGGTACAGCGCTCGCTCGATGCGCAGTTTGTCTGGGATCGATACCCGTTGGTGGACCCATTGGGCTATTTCTCGTCACAGCCAGTGCACCACGACTGGTATATCAAAGGCCGTGGTATGTGCTATCCTGTGTAGTATGGTGCATATAAAAGATCCCTTGCTGCTAATCGGATGAAGTGGCGACAGCGGGTTTCCTATCTCAATTACTGTGTGGTACTTACCCATATGTCTGATGCCATATAACCGTAAATAAAATGTGTTGAGTGCGTTGTTAAGTAAAACATTTCTTTCCTTCTTTCGTATGTTTGTGATTGCATTTTAGAACATTCCTATAGAGTGCTACTTTATGCACTACGGTGATCTTAGTGCTAAGATCGCCTCGTGGAATGGAGCCCTGGATTTCAGTTTTAGAAAATAAATTACATTCAGTAATATGTATTATATGTTTGTGCTTATACATCCTTTTCAAATTATTGTTTTGACCTTATGCAAATATTTAATAATAATATTAATTGTCAAAATATGTCTTAAAATATATCCTCCTATCACTGACATGTACTCCATAATGCATTTAAAAGCAGATGAAATTTAAAAAAAAAGTACTGGGGAGCATGCCCCACACCCCCTTTGCATTTTTGAGTGCTCAGTTTATGTCAAACTATTTTGCCAACCCTCTGAACAAAAAGGTGTTTGCTGATAGATGGGGCAGGACGTAGCCCAGTGGTAAAGCACTCGCTTGATGTGTGGTCGGTTTGGGATCTATCTCTGTCGGTGAGCCCCTTGGGCTATTTCTCGTTCCAGCCAGTGCACTACGACTGGCTTGTCTGTGAGATGGTGCATAAGAAAGATCCCTTGCTACTAATGGAAAAAATGTGGCTGGTTTTCTCTATGAATGTCAAAATTACCATGTGTGACATCCAATAGTCGATGATTCATAAATCTAGTTGTGTCGTTAAACAAAACAAACTGTTTTTCTTATTTTTAATGATTAGTATACAATTATTTCAGAGCGACAGTTGCAGGGTGAGGACCCGAACCAGGACTGGCACTTCACGGAGCTGTCGGGTATGACCAGTTCCAAGTCGGTGTCCAACAGTCCGTGCGGGAGTTCGCCAAAATACCACCAACGTCCGTCAACGTCATCCTTGCCCAACGAGACTCTGGCCAGCTCCCCCCAGCCTCCCGAGATACCCACCCCCCCTCAGAGTGTCCCTTCTTCCCCTCTCCCTACCACTCATACACAAATACACA
Organism: Dracogyra subfuscus; assembly: GCA_016106625.1. Lineage (NCBI taxonomy): Eukaryota > Metazoa > Mollusca > Gastropoda > Neomphalida > Peltospiridae > Dracogyra > Dracogyra subfuscus. Next base: position 12,960 of record JAECMU010095395.1, on the reverse strand, counting down.
GGTACACACCCCCACCAACTCCCCCACCACCCCGACCTCGCGGTATCGGAAATGCAAAATACCCAATCACACCTCCCCCGAAGAAGAAGATGCAACTGCTACCTGATTCTGTGACCATAACAAAAAGCAAGTCTCACGAGTCGCAGCTGGCCAATCGAGTTGTGGATATCGATCCCGTCAGGTGAGTCTTGTGGTACAGCACACCGTTATTACACTGTTTATGTTGTACACATTTAGGACACCGTTATTACACTGTTTAGGTTGTACACATTTAGGACACCGTTATTACACTGTTTAGGTTGTACACAGTTAGGACACCATTAGAATTGTGCTCTTTTAGTATTACAGTATAGGATACCATCATTGTAGTGTTTTTGCTGAGTTATATATTATGGGACACCACTCTTTTAGATGAAAAAAAGAGTGAGAAACAGGACTACTGCGTCATATTTTGCATTTGCCTCCAGTCTTACGTTTATACATTTTAATCTAAAAGACCTAGATCAATGAAACTGTTTCTAGGTTAATCGTTTAATGTTCATCATAATCCTTGTTTAAAAAAAATAAAAAATTATGAGCTAGGTTATGTTACTTCCGCTAATTATTAGGTCATCTGAGCAGACATTTACATAGGAAATTATGGAAATTCTATAGATCCAGTAAATTGTATCCTAATTTACCAACTGAAAATGATGATACCTTGATTTCAGTTTCTAAAATAAGCTTCTTTTTTTCTTTTTCTATCTTCAAGTTAAAAATGAACAAAAAACTAAACTTTTATTGTAATGGTGTATGATCCTTTATTAACTATTTTGTTGTTGAACTGCAGGTCTGAGTTGCAATTGTTTGCAGTATTGAACTTCAGGAGCATTGAAAACTAAAACTATCTTGTGTAATACTGTTTGTTCCTTGAGTCAATCTGCTTGTTCTTGTACCACAGGCCGAGCAAGAAGAAGCCGCAGAACATTCTACTGGGAGGAAGCCACGAGGCTCTGTTCCGGCGTCGGTTGTCCACGGACGGGTCTGATACAGGTGCCGGCAGTAGGGCGCAGTCGGGACACAGCTCCCCTGTCATATCCTCGCCCATCCGATCACCTCCCTACAAGCATGACATGATTTCTGCTGATGAATACATTAAATATTCCAGTAAGAATGCGATTTAGCTTGGCTTGTGTTCGGCTCTGTTTCCATTATATTTCTTGTGACAGTTTCATATTCTGGAGAGAAATAGGGGTTTTAGGGGTGGGAGTGGGTATAAATTTTGTAATAGCAATAGTCACAAGATTGGGAAACAGTGCTGTCCTGTTCAGTGTTTCCAGTCAGTATTAAATTTAAATTAGAAAAATAATATTTCTAGGTCTTATGAATTATATTTATGTTATAAATTACATTAATTAATTATAAATAAATGAAAAGGATTCTGTTTTGTTCTGTCAGGTATTTTGAAGACCCTCTGAAGTTCATAATTTAAATACTACTGGTAGTAGATATATGCAGATTTTTGTCTGTCACTATAATATATTATTTGATTATGATTAAAAGTATGTGGATCAAAGATCACTGTCTTATGGATTGTGCAACATCCTGAAGTTTTACAAGTACACTTGAGTTAAATTAAAATTTAAGAAATATGTTTGTAAAATTTAAGAAAAAATTCATACTAGGTATTATGAATTATATTTACATTATGAATTACATAAATTTCAACTGTTAACTGCAATTCAGTTTTTGTAAGAAATTACTGAAAAAATCAATGACTTTTATAATACAAAATGTAATATTTAATTTTGATTTTATATTACAGTTGGTATAAAGAATTTTAAGTAATCACACTTTGTTAGATAAACTGGAAACTTTGAGCATGGGGTTGTTCTGCTGAGTGAGGAAAAGCGTAACTCTGATTGGAGAGCAATAAGAATCAATCAATCAATCATTATAATTTTCTCTTTTTAATCACATAAATACATAATATGTATTCTCAACACAATTAATTGAGGGCCAATAGATATTTTCAACATTTTTCTTTGATAAAAACACCTCCAGATTCTTCCATTGTAGGGGGTATCCATGCTGTGGCATGTCCTTAATTCAGTAATATAACCAACAATTTAAGCAAACAAAACATGTAACAAATTCTTGCTGAATGCACATTACTGAAGTTTTAATAAACATAAGAAAAATGTGTGCCAAATTGTTGTGTGTGTTATTGAAACCGTGCTTAGAAGTCATCAGTCATGAAAACTCGCTGAAATAATATGCTGTTAAGTCTTCTGGCCCTTAATTAACATTTTGCTGAGTATATTTAATTGGGTGATATTTGAAGTTCACGGACCACAAAACTAAATTGTAAGTTTCTCACTCGACAGAACATCCCACCTTGCATTATGACGGATGACTTTTGTTTGGTTTGGCTTATGATTGTGTTAGTAGAGCTTGATTAATACAAATACAAAACACCATAAACAGACATTCGGTTTTAAGTATTCAAACACACTTGGAAGGAAAACCGAAATAATAATTGGAATGATTGTTAGACTCTTATGATTTGATATAGAAGTATTTCATTAAGAAATTTACATACAATTGGTAAAAGCAGCACAGAACAATTAGCAGGGTAATGATCCTAATGCAGAGCACTATTTCACGCAGACCATTGTTTTGTTCACATATCGTTTGCGCAGTTTTAAATTCACGCAAACTGCAATTCAGTTACATGATGAATACTTACTCAAGACAATTGGTTACCTATGGGGAAAAAACGCAGATTAAAATCAGGTTGCCTGATATTTTGAAATATTGTCTCCATTGTTGATGGTATAGCATTTAAATGGAACAAAGTATTTACAAACTATTGGTTTCTGTTAGTTGCGGGGATTTTCTGTGTGTAAATGACTCTTAATACTGATAGCGCAGTTTGATTTATGATTTTGTGTTCTGTATTTACAGCTAACAGTTTTCTTTAAATTAAATTAATATGATTAACAAGCACATTACTAAACAATTAGTTAATTATGTTCATAGTATTGTATAGTTATAAAATATATATATATATTAGTGGTAAATCATAATTAACTCGATGAGTATCATGAATTCATCTATTTTAATAAATAAAAATCAATGAATTGCCTTAACTCCCACTTACAGTATTATAAAATAGTAATAGTATATGTTCAGTCACTGCCCACCCTTATTTTATGTTTAATGCAGATATTTAACAGATTCACATAAAAGACTTGTCAACTATTTGAAATGTTTATATCAGAAAACAAACTTTGCAATTTCTTTCGTTACTAACATGTTCGATCGTCTTCTGCAATTGAATTGTGTTGTCAGGTTGTAGTTTCAGTTTGTGTTTAAAAGGAAACTGTATGCTATGATACACTGTGTGTATCACATTGATGTACTGGGTGAAAGAACACTGTGGTGAGACTGACCATGTCACTTCACCTAGAGTAAAAGGTTCTGTTAGGATGTTATGGAGGCCTCATACATATTGTACATATTGCAGTGGTTATCACTAGTGTGTCAAAGTGCAGCATCATGTCAGACCCGCATCTTGCTGGCAAAATGAGTGGGTTTTTTTCCGAAAATCAGTTGAAGTTACCAAGTTATTAGTAGTAGAGAGAAGTCGAAGTCACCGTAATATTCAGTAATGAAATGAGACAACGAATGTCAAGACCATGATCTGTTTATTGTCATAATTCATTTGGCACCTTGTCACCGTATGTCGGACAGTGTTTTCACTTTGACACCAGACTGCACCCTCAAGTAATTTTGAGCTGGCCTATTAGTGGAAAATGCTTTCTATGCACTGTAATGTACAATTTATTTGATGAAATAATGTTTTACTCGGAGATTAAATACATGCTGTAGTCCTAATTTTGATATACCTGGCTATTGTTTTTCAAAGTGATGTGTGTCAAGCGCTGTTAATATGCGGTCACATTCATTTCAGTAATGCCAAAAAATACCAATTAATACTTTAATTTTAACATAATTGCACATTATTCAACTATATAATAATATCACATGCACACAACTGTTTTATTTAAATTTTATTACCAGAACTAGTATTTTATATCAAAATATTAGGATTAGAACAAAGTGTAAAAGTCATGATTTTTTCGATTGAACATGAAAACTGACAAAACATTACAAAATGTACCAATAAATCTTCACTTCTCCTATTGTTATCAGATTTCTCCCCTTTCTTCTGGGAAGGGAGAAGTCACTTCTTGTTTTTCAATTCTAGATTAGAGCCTGTATGTATAAATCTATATTCCATCTTAAAGTAATTATATACTATATGAGTTCAGTGGTGGTCGCATTACTATATGCTACGTGCAGTGTTAAGCCTCAGATTGAAGACTATTCTCCTAAAGAGTCGTACTGTGTGTGGCTACTGCTAGACGGCAGCCTTCGTTTCCTCTCACAACATGTGACTTACCCTCATCTGTCTCACCTGTGTTGATCGACCAGCTTTCTGTGACCCTGAATACATAGCCACACCCACGCACCCACACTAGTTGACTGTTTCAAGTGTACTCAGCTTGTCTGCACTGCTACACATTGTGGGTATCATTTCACACTGTTTTCAGTCCATGTTAGCTTTTGCATGCTCTTTTAAAAACTAAACGTAGTTTACTGTACAGTTGAATCTGATGTCAGGGAACACTTTGTTCTGTATTATGGTTATGCAGTTCTGAAACATTGAAGAATACACTGATGAAAAGAAATAAGGGAATACGTACTCACAGTGTCTGTGCTTAACTTTTTTTTTAGTTGCCATTCGGGCAAGTGGTGATAGCACTTTCACTTGCCCGGATCTATTTCCACTCGCCCAAATACTATTTTCAAAAAAAAAACAAAAACCCCAACAATATTGCAACAGATTATAAGAGAAAACACGGGGGGGAAAAAAACCCTCGCCAGGCGGGCAAACATACTGTGGGTTTTCAGTCACATGGGGCGATCGGGCGACCGTTAAGTTCGAACCCTGTACTCATAAGTCATGCTGCCAATTTAGCATTATTCTGTGCTTACACGGAACCATTTTTTTGGGGTTAAAAGTGCAGGTTTATCAGGCAGAATATCTTTATTACAACATTTTACGATTCTGGCGGAATCCTAAGCAATGAGTTACAAATTCAGTGTCTAAATAGTGATAGCAAATATTAACTGTAACCAATATTGGTGACATTAATTTCCACATTATGTTATATTTCATACACCCACCACAACTACCTGTATGCTGTGAGTGAAGTACTGTGTTCCCTTAATTATTTCATTCCATCAGTATAGCACTTCCATTTTCACTTGAATAGGTACTATTGCAAATCAAAAACAATGTTCCCTTTCACGGTCAACTTTCATAGCAGTAACCTGTCTATAAGGGACACTAATCTATTCAGTGACTGCATTTATTTGTCACCTGCCCATACAGTCTATTGGGTGTCCATTACAGACAGGTTTGAGAAGTTTAAAAAGCATGATACAGATTATAATATTTTGTATATAGTTAGTGCATTTGTAGAGTAGTTTATTTTAATGCATGGAATGTTTACATTCATCTTCCTAATATATGAATGTGAGTTTTTCTTCAATTTCTTTTTTAATACCAATTTTATTTTTAAAAAATTATATTGACTATTGCATTTGCCTCCTGCTGTTATAATATTGGCTATACAATCAGCATTATTTCATTAATTTATAAAATTGTAACCACCACGTCAAATATTTAATTGTACATGTACATGTATTTGATATATTTCAGAGCTACTGCATTAATGCTAGTCAAATGTTAAATTTATTTAACCTATTATTTTACATAAAGGAATTTATATAATGTGGTTAATAATGAGTTTATAACTTCTAGCTGAAGTATGTCCTGCATTCATTCATAGGTCAGTTTGTGTGTAAATTTGTTGTTCACTACATAATTTCGTAGCTATGTTTTGTTTTGATATAAAAAGATGTGATTAACAAAGTAAGTATCAAACTTTCCTTTTGACTGACCGTTCAAAATTGCGCCAAAATTCCTGAATCAAAATTGCTCATCTTTTTTTCTTAGACATATTAATTGCTCCATTAAAAATTCAATAGCACCACCACCACCCACCCCTGCCTGCTACCGACTTTGTCGGGCTACTGGTGCTCCCTTTTACCTGCCAGTGCAGGCGGTCCCTCCTCTCCCACCCCCACCTTTCCTGTCCTGGACGGAGGTGCCCAGGACAGGAGTGTGCTACAACAGCTTGTTCTGAATGTGCATGTAAAACCCTATAACATGACATGACAAAGTAAGTATCTGCTGTAATTAGGTGACTGTATAATTATTTGTACTCTTACAGTCCTTACCTGTCAAATGAAACTATTCCTTTATTTAATGGAAACATCAAAACTGAATTTGAGAAACGAAACGTTCACGCTTTGTTCGCACAAGTCTTATTTTGCATAACCTATTTTTTGTTTGTGCAAAATTCATGGAATCATTTACATGGATATAACGGGTTATGCCAGTAGAAAATGTGTTACCTGAAATTAATTCAGCATAACCCATAAATGTGTTAGGTAAAATTGTTGATTATTGATTTGACTCTGTATGGTCTGTTTTAAATAGAAAGACTACCACCACCCAAAAACATTTAGTTTTTTTAATTTATTTACCCAGCCCCTCTCCAAAAGCCAAAAACAACTAAAACAGTGTTTCAAATAGAGACCAATAAAATAAAAATAAAAAAAGTAATTAATATAGGTTAACTCATAAGTAGAATATCAAGTTCTTTATTCATTTATGTTCTTTGTGATATAATTTTAATTTGAGACTTGAAAGTTAGAATGACTGTAAACATTAATTTCAGGAGTAATCTATGAAATAGAATACTTTAATATAAAATTATGTATTTCAAAATGATCATTGCATAAAAAAAAAAGTATGTGGAGTGGTTGCTAAATTTATATTATTGACAATTTTGTTTTAATGTAAAATGATTTCTACTTAATTAAATGTTTAACTGTTGGTCTTAGCATGAACAGCAGTGTCATGTGTTATGTACTTGCAGAAGTCTTTGTGTGTATATTTAACCTAGCATTGTGTTTATGTGTGTTTGTATGTGTGTCTGTCTACAGCTGTGTCTGTATGTTTGTGTAAAATGGTCTTCTCAGCAAATGTCATGGCATGCAGCCCCATTATATTGTACTTTGTGCACTCATTCATCAGCATACCCCTTCATTTTCATTGGCATTATTGGGGAGATTTCACAAATGTTTAATAATGTAATACTTGTTGTTTTATTGATATAATACTGATAATAACTTTGAAGTAATGATTATAGCCAGATTAGTTTTCTGTCGCAAATAAATAGAAATATCAGTTGCCACTTAGAACTGCTAAACATAGTTCTAAAATGATAGAAATGTGTTACTTTTAAGTACAAAGTCTAATGTTGGGTGGGCCATGCACCCATTCCCAGGTAGATGGCGGTCTTTTGTTACTGTTATTAAGCACTGTTTATATTATATCCACACCACAATGCATAATTTTTACCAGCCTGATATTGAAAAACTCCTAAAAGAAACTAGGGAATAAAATAATATGTGATTAAATGTAATATTTTTTCTCCATGTAATTTAAAAAAAATAACTCGTGTTTTCATTCTTTCATCTGTGCAAACATTGTTATATACCAGTCATTGCAATAATTTGTTTTTTTAAAGTAATACTATTTGAGGCTGATACTGTATGATATGTAAATGCTGTAGATGAGGTTCATGTCTGATTGATGTGTGTTTTGTTATGTAGATACATTGACGGTTCCCAAATCTCCAAAGACGCCATTGAATATTGGGCCAAAAATGATGCATCAGATCAGTCATCGGTAAGTTCACACCATATCCCTTGAGACTGTGGTAATATAAAGATATGCAGCTCACCACTGGTCTGTACGAGACTCTAGGTAATCATGTATAAAACACTTCATCGTAGTTTCTGTATGAGATAGTAGGTAATCATATATAAAACACTTCATCGTAGTTTCTGTATGAGACAGTAGGTAATCATATATAAAACACTTCATCGTAGTTTCTGTATGAGACCGTAGGTAATCATATATATGAAACACTTCATCATAGTTTCTGTATGAGACAGTAGGTAATCATATATAAAACACTTCATCGTAGTTTCTGTATGAGACAGTAGGTAATCATATATAAAACACTTCATCGTAGTTTCTGTATGAGACACTAGGTAATCACATATAAAACACTTCATCATAGTTTCTGTATGAGACAGTAGGTAATCATATATGAAACATTTCATCATAGTTATCTTTATGAGTCACTAAATGATAATCATAAGCAGGCAATTTATTGTTACACAGTATAGTTCTGTATAGAACACTAAGTAAGCATATAGTTGAACACTTTATTAGTATTCTGAAACAAAGTTCATCCAAAATTATTCATTCTTGGCTAAAACATTTACAGTTTAGTATTATACTTTCAAGACTAAAGTTTAACTTGATCGGAAGGAACCTACTTTGAAACTGACAACACTTAAAATGTCACTTGCCTCTATATAAATATGTTTATAGTAATGTCAAGTGAAAATATAGTCTACTGAAACACTGTTGATATAATAAACACCGTTCCAGACATACTCCCTCTTGTTAGAATATTGTAAAGTCGAGAGTGAACACAAAAGTACTTTCTATGTCACATCCAAATCAGGCCACTTAAAAGAAATGTTTTGTTTCTGAAGCATTTTATTACATTTCTTTTGTAGTAAAGAAAAACCTTTTTTAACCAACTGATGAAAGTAAAATCCATAAAACAATGAATATGATCAAAACATCATAAAATTTAAAACAGTGTGGAAAAACTGAAGATCAGTATGGAACATGTAATTTGCTGTTCCTTGTTTTGACTTTTGACCTGCAGCGAGAACAAAAGAATCAATCACCTTTCCTGATCACTCTTTCTTTGGTGCTGTACATTAAATATATCCAATGGGAGCCCATATCACACAACCAACTTTGTGAAAATTAGTGTTTATTTCATAAGTCCCCCAATGTTTGTTCGTACCCATTTAATTACTTTATTGTGGCCTTACAAAGAACCTCCCAATGTGTCACCTGACCGAAAGCTGTCATTGATGACATACTACCCAAACCATTTTTCAAACTTAGAATACTCTCAATACTCTACCATATCTTGCTTGCTCTGATAAGGAAATGAATGAATATATATTTTGAACTAAACCTGAACACATTAATCAAATTAATTTTTGAAACAGTTTCTAGTTAAGACATTTTTATGGGAAATATCACAACTTTGAGCTGTTAAGAAATACTATTTGCATATTAAGTCACTGCAGTGCCATTGGGGGTCCATTTCCTGATAAGTCGGAATATCTGTATGTTCTCGCTGACAAATTAAATTTAGAGTATAGTAATAATAACTTGTTTGAAGATGGTTTAAGTCCAGTGCATTTATAGTTTAAGAACCAACTAACGTTTGTGTACTCCTGCCTACATGTACGAATCATCGGTCATCATGTAGTGATATCTATAACATCTTTTTAATTGAAGGTTCACTAACACTTTTAAGATAACCACGTGTGACGTATGTCACAAGCAGATGTTCCTCGGCTATAAATGCAAGGACTGCAAGTAAGACCTGGTCACAGTGTCTTTGTGTCCTGTCTTTGTGTCCTTATGTCTGTCAGTGTTTTAAGTCACTACTTGTCTGTTCACTGAAAGATACTGCTCATCAACTTGTTGATAAAAATAATAATTCTCACTTTGGACGAAGAAAGCATGATAGTGTTATGGGTTTGATTATTCAAATCAAAATAGGATGTGTGGGTTTTTCAGGACATGATATTCCTCACAGTCAATTGTTTGTTGATCACGGAATGAATTATAGTGACCTGTACGAAACCCGGGACAGGGAACAGATGCATCTGAGAATGCACACACCATGCTGTCCGATAATCAGCTGCACCAGCAGATTTTCCCTTCTGTCTTGTTTGGACAGTCTTCCAGATGTACGGACAATTCTTGTTTTTGTCCACATTTGTGTCACATCTACCAGTTTGCTGTAAAATAATTACACTACTTGCCTAAACAAAAAATTAAGAAGTTTGTTTTGTTTAACAACACCACTCGAGCACATTGATTAATTAATCATCAGCTAGCGGGCAGCATAGCCCAGTGGTACAGTGCCCGCCTGATGCACGGTCGGTCTAGGATAGATCCCCGTCAGCTAACCACTGGGGTTTTTCTCGACATAACCATATGTCCGACGCCGATATAACCGTACTTATAATGTGTTGAGTGCGTCGTTAAAAAAACAAAAAAAACAACAACAACAACATAATCACCAGCTACTGGATGTCAAACATTTGATAATTCTCATAGTCATCGGAGGAAATTTGCTATATTTTTCCTAATGCAGCAAGGGATGTTTTATATGCACTCCCTGTAGACAGGAAAGCACATGCCACGGTCTTTGTCCAGTTGTGGTACATTGGTTGGAACAAAAAAATAAAAAATCCAGTCAGCTGAATGGATCCACTGAGATGGTTCGATCCTGCGACACAAGCACCTCAAGTGAGCACTCAGTCCCACCCACTACATGTCAAATTCTGAGACTCATTTCTAAAAAAATCAATTTCAACAATACTTCTGAGCAGTAACTTTTAAAATGGAGACTAGAACTTTATTTTATGATTTCTTTTGTTTTCATTTAATTTGCATTTTTTTCTTTAATATTGTACAGTATCCATGTTGTCCTGTCATGTGCAGCTTTGTTGCAGCAATTTAGAACTTTCCTGTTCGTTTATTGTCAAGTCACTTTAGCCTAGAATGCTTGATGCAAGACGATCTAGAAATAATGATGGAAACAGACTTTGTAGAAAAGGGTTAATAACAGATTTTAAGCTCATATCATTTTGTATTGGCCCATGTTGCCACTGGATTAAAAAAGCCTGTGTTAAATGAAAAGCCAGGGAAGACATCATTGTGTTTCACTTGTTGGTGTCACTGTAAAACACCCAAAGTGTATTTTGTGCTGGGGTGTTGTTAAACATTAATTCATTCATTCTATAAACATACACGTTTTCTGGTTCATCTTGCATTAAAGACATTCAGGTTGATTAGTTCAGTGGCAGCCACAACATATTTGTCGTCTTTACAGATTATGTAACTGTTTTTTGATTTCTCTAGATTTACTACAAGTGTTGTGTTTGCACCCTGTGATATTTGTTCCAGCACAGTCATTCTAGGAAAAATCTGTAAATTCTGCAAGTGAGTATTGATGTACATGTACATATATTTCTATTATGTTTGTCTGCACTGTTTGTTGTGAACTATGTGGTGTATATTTTAGAGAAGTAGTAACCTTCTTTTATAGTTATTATTACTTATGGCATTAAGCTTTTAGAGTACGGAGCAACACTAAAGGCCACAATGAGAATTAGCATTAAGAACTTGGAGAGGGTGAATGATTTTTACAGGCTGTTCTGTTCCTTGTAAGGTAATAGCATCAGCTTAAAAACGGATCCAAAATTAAACTGACTTATCACTGCTTTATGTCCTCTTCCTGGTTTTAAAACTATTGTAACAATTTACTTTCATGTCTTCAAATTAATTTTGTAGAATTTTAATAACAATTAGTTTTTTTATGGTTTAAACTCATAGAAACATGATTATGTGACTTTAAAGCACCACTTATCCCTCTTGATTCATTTTTGTGATGTCATCTCATTTGACAAAACACAGTTGAGAACAATGGGATGTATTGTATTTTATATGTGTTCAGGCTGGGATTGGAACCCATAGCTACCTGAACTGGTATTTTATAACAAATGAGATGCAGAGCCTCAGACCACAGGAACATGCATTCGCATCATCATCTTTTATTTGCGCTTCCAACAGGCAGGATAGCACAAACCCATGGCCTTTGTTGAACTAGTTATGGATCACTGGTCGGGGCAAGTGGTTTACACCTACCCATTGAGCCATGCAGAGCACTCACTGGAGGTTTGGAGTTGGTATCTGGATTAAAAATCCTATGCCTCGACTGGGATCTGAACCCAGTACCTACCAGCCTGTAGACCGATGGCCTAACCACGACGCCACCGAGTCCGGGCAGACTGTATTAAGAGTTTTATTAGCACCAGGTCTGAAATTATTTTACCAAATTGAAATAAAATTTGCTAAGAGTTTTTTAATATTTGCATTTGGCGAGTGTTGGTACTGGCCCTGGTTTTAAAGTTTATCAACCCGGATATAGAAATGTATTATGACAGACCATAATAAAGGTTGTCAAATTCCAATGGCAATTATTCTGGTACATGTTTGGCATACTTAATGCCTTCCACCTTCAAGTATTTATGGTACTGGCTAAATGGTTTAAGTGGAGAAGAAAGGAATTTGTTGTTTTGTTATTAATCATGTGATTATTTCTTGTACTTTTAGCTAAATTAAATGTTTTTCCATAAATTAATTGCAAGTATTTTATTTCATGATGAATGGATTATGTAAAAAAAATAAAAAAAAAAAAAAATCGATATGAATTTAAATTTTTAAAATTAATTTTAAAGTATATTGACCATTACATATTGATTGTTAAGAATAAATCAAAAAACCATCTGTAACTCTGTTTGACTAATGAACTATAAACATGAATTTCAGAAAAAAATTCCATAGAGACTGTGCAGCCCGAGCACCCCCAACATGTGGGCTTTCAGATGATTATGTAGACGCTGTGTTAAACTGGTCAGGTGAGTTCACACAATGTACCTGTCGGGGCATAGAGGGTGGATGGTTTCTTGCTATGTACCTGTCGGGGGACAGAGGGTGGATGGTTTCTTGCTATGTACCTGTCGGGGGACAGAGGGTGGATGGTTTCTAGCTATGTACCTGTTGGGGGACAGAGGGTGGATGGTTTCTAGCTATGTACC
>JAECMU010095354.1:3344-13663 GCA_016106625.1 Dracogyra subfuscus | reverse complement strand
AATGTTTTAATCAACAACATTTCATGACCTTTTGATACCCTGTGACCTAATCATTAACCTAATGTGTGCATTCATTATATGTCAGTATGAAGAGGGATTTAACATCAACATTTTGAGTGGTAAGTTGTGAGTTTGTGTTGAATGGTTGTACAGTTATAACATTTGTTTCCCCTACCTATGTATATTTGATAATAATTTGACCTCGACACACACTGTTTGCCACTGGCATAGTCACGATAGTGCTATTCAAAACACCCCACAACACTTTGCCCACTCAGGAGATGCTAATTAGTTAAATGTTATGTCTGGCCCATAGACTTTTAACTATATTTTACGATTTATAGATGTAGATCTGCGATTTTACTGTTTCACTGTCTTAATTTTTTTGTTCAAGGTGTTATGAGTATACTGTTAAATATTTTTCAGATATAATAGCATCGCCTCTATAGCTCAGTGGATAGAGCACTGGTCTTGTAAACCAGGGGTCGTGAGTTCGATCCTCACTGGAGGCTACGGCTTTATTTTGTATAAATAGAACATTTCTCTATATAGTATATTTCATTAATATAAAACAACTGATATTTTGTAAATGGGTATTTGCGAAGATGAGTTACCGGTCCAATATTGATTAAAGATACACATTTCAAGGTCGATAACTCCAGCCAGTATAACAGTGAAAACCCTAAACGTTTTCAAATATTTCTACCATAGCCCAACTAATATTTTTGTTAAAAAAAATTAATTTAGCATTGAAAATACTGATTAATATGAACAAACAACATTTGAATGATAAAACAGTTGAATGGATTAGGTAAATTATGTTTATATTATTTGCTAAACTAAATACTTAACTACAAAAACATGTTAAATTTACTATACAAACTGAGTATATGTAAACGTTTATTGACAAGTCTTTGACATTTTGTTTGAACAAGTTGTTTCCCATTTACCCCTAATATTTATTTTTTACTTGTTCTACTTTTAAAATGGTAGAAAAGGTATCCTGGAATGCACCTGTTGTCAGTACATTTACACTTTAGAACACTGATTTAAGTGACATTTTAGAAACACCTTTGTATTTTGTTCTGCTTCTTGGTATGTCGAAACCACAAAAACAATTGTGTTCGGTCTTGTAAATCTGACGAAAAGAAGAAAAAAGATGTAATTAGGAACATATCTAACTCAGGACGGTGATTTCAATTCAATCTTTAATTCATTATGCATTATTCTCAAAAGTGTTTTTCTTGGGTATTCAATTCTTTATTCACCTAGAGCTTTACAGCTCATCGGTACAACAAGAAAAAACACATACCTGACATATAATGGCTGCACAATATAGTGTAGTGCAGGAGAATACAATATATAAAAATAATAAAATTGCACATACATATATGCATATCTACATACATATACATTTAAATTAATCAGTCTGAAAAATCATAATATACATAAATCATACTATACATAAAGTGGCTCGTATTTTGTAACATTCAAATATGTATTTACTAAGTTGATTTAATTCTTTAAAACTTTTAACACTTAATAACAAGATAACTTTATAGACTGACGGTCTTTTCCAGTAAAACTTTTTTTTATATATTTACTTCTTATATTGTCGTATCTAGGACATTCCAGTAAAAAAAAAATGATATTCATCCTCAACTTTATTCAGATTACAATAAATACAAGTTCTTTCTGTTCTTTCTATATTTCTATACCTTCCCGTTTCCACAGCCAAAACGTGTGCTGATAATCTTAATTTAGTTAACAATATGCGCCTTTGTTTAGGAATATATTTTTGTAAATAATACTGCAAACACAAGTTATCAACAACATGCTTATATAAAATAGACTTTGGTGAAGTATTTAACAAACTAAATACATTCTGCTTCGCCTGATCAAAAATACGGGTTTTAACTAATGTGAAAAAGTCTTTTCCACATATAAATGGTTGGTTTTCCCACAAATTGCCGAAACCTAAATGCATAATTTTATTTTTTAAAAGGATTACCCAATTAGTCTTTTGACATGAATTTCTCTCTGAAAGATCCAACAGTACACTGTACGCTTGTTTAAGAATGCAGTTTTTTGTTGTAAGTAATTTAAACCAGTATTTTACCATTCGAAACAGACGTATATATTCCACTGGAATTCTTCCAACTTCAAAGTATACCATTATATTACAAGTAGATTTCTTCACTCCTAATAACCTTTTACAAAATTCTAAATGCAACTTTTCTATCTCACTACCTTTATTAAACCCCCATACTTCACATGCATAACATAATATACTGCTGACATACGTATCAAACAAGTCTAACATTGTTTTACAATTCACACTCAAAGTTTTACACCTAGAATATAGAGCAAATAATGCTTTACGGCCTTGATCTGCTAAATGTTTCTGAAGATAACTGAACTTATTGTTACATCGAAATATTATTCCTAAATAGCAAAACTGATCTTTAACCGTAATATAACTACTATTATTATACGTCCATATCTCAAATGGCTTTACTCTTCCCCCGTTTGTGAAAACAACTATATTCGTTTTTTTCTGTATTCACAGTTAGTTTCCATTTAGTTGCATACAAATATAAATTATCTAACAGATTTTGTAAACCTTCCACAGTTTCAGAAAATAAAACTAAATCATCTGCATACATCAACAAAAACAAACTGAGTTCACCAAACTGATACTCAACAGCACCATTAGCTATGAAACTGGTTTCAAAATCGTTAAGCAAGACGGAAAACATCAGAGGGGATAAAATTTCACCTTGCATCAATCCCAAATTATTTTCAATTTTTTTGTTGAAGATTTACCATTTAGTGTAACACATGATTTAACATGACTGTACATCGATTGAATTACCGTTAAGAACTTCCCTCTTATACCTAATTTTGACAATTTATACCATAAACTTAATCTGTCAACATAATCAAAGGCTTTACGAAAATCAACGAAACAACAGTATACTCTTTTTTACTGGTTAATGTCTTGGTAATAATAGCATGAAGTGCAAATATTGCATCAGTGGTGCTAACACCCTGGCGAAAACCAAAGTGGGCATCCGTTATTAAATCATTATTGTTACACACATTTATCAAACGTCTGTTTAGTATTGATGTAAATAATTTACAAACACAACTTATTAAACTAATTCCTCTGAAATTATTTGGATCACTGCAATCTCCTTTTTTGTGAACTGGAACTATAATGGCAGAAGACCAAGTCTCAGGAAAATAACCGTAATTTAAAATATTATTAAACATATTAACTAATAAAGGAGCTAGTTGTTCCCTACCTTCAATAAGACATTCATTTAATATTCCATCAGGTCCGTGGGCTTTGCCGTTTTTTAGATTGTGAATTGCATCTAAGATTTCCTGCTCTGTGGTCATTCTATCAAGTTCCTCGTAATTGTATCT
The DNA here is from genome assembly GCA_016106625.1 of Dracogyra subfuscus. Lineage (NCBI taxonomy): Eukaryota > Metazoa > Mollusca > Gastropoda > Neomphalida > Peltospiridae > Dracogyra > Dracogyra subfuscus. The sequence continues at coordinate 10,231 of JAECMU010095354.1, read as the reverse complement.
TCTTTGTTATTAGAAATATCAAAATTATCAATATTAACTGTTTCTGCGTTACTGTCATAATTACTGTTTATATCTTTAAAATTACTGATCAAGAGGAAGTATAGGATTTGTATTCTTCGTTTTTCCGCCAAACTTACTGTAAAAATATTTAGGGTTATACTTCTTTAAATATTCTAACATATTGCCTTCATTTTAATTTTCGTTCCAATACCTTATATGTTTTCTTTTTGTTTGTTAAATGTGCATGTCATGTGTCATGTTGTCATCTCTAGTAGAAGCAGGGTAGGATTTAACTCCGTCGTTTGAGTGCTCCACAGTGACAGAGATGCTTGAGTCGCAGGATCGGGAGGGGGGGGGGGCTTTCTCGTTCCATGCAGTGTACCACAACTGGTCAAAGGCTGTGATATGTGTTTTTCTGTCTGTGGGAAAGTGCATATAAAAGATCCTTTGCTGCATTAGAAAATAAAATTAACGGGTTTCTTCTGCTGATTACGAGTTAGAATTACCAAATCTTTGACATCCAGTGGCCGATGATTAATTAATCAATATGCTCCAATCGTGTAACAAAACAGCAGCACTGATTGCTACTAAGTTGACTTGCTCATCTTATAAAGTCGCGTCCACCCCGCAACGTTACTTTGGCTACATATTACCTGCTATTTGCACCGTTCCAACCAGCACACCACGACTGGTACACCAAAGACCGTGGTATGTGCTATCATGGGAACATGCATTGATGCAACTGAAAGACAATACTGTGAATACACGATCCGTTGTTGCTTAATTTGAAGTTAAAGTTTGGTTTGTTTAACGACACCACTAGAGCACATTGATGTTTTAATCATAGGCTACTGGCCCACAGACTACAAATGTGTTTTACGATATACCCGTTAATGTAGATCGGTTGTTTTACTGTTTCACTGTCGTAAATTCTATTTTATTCGAATTGGCGAGGCGTTACGATTATACTATTAAATATTTTTGCATTTTTAAAGCATCGCCTCTATAGCTCAGTGGATAGAGCACTGGTCTTGTAAACCAGGGGTCGTGAGTTCGATCCTCACTGGAGGCTACTCATTTTATTTTGTATAAATGTGTTATGTTTATTAAAAACATTTCCGTGCATAATAGGTTTCATTATTATACAACAAACATATTATTGTTAATTAATTTTCAATTGATAATTTTGTAAATGATTATTTGCGAAGGTGGATTACGGACATTTATTTCATGATTGTTTAAAAAAAACTTATTTCAAGGGCGATAACTCCAGTCAGTCTAACAGTGAAAAACCTGTTTTCAAATACTTCTATTGTAGGCCAACTAATAATTTACGTTCAAACTAAAATAATCTGTCATTACAAATACTACATGAGCAAAGAATATTTAAATATTAAATGATGAAGAAATTGAATGGATTAGGTAAATTAGATCTGTGTTATTTGCTAAATAAAAGAGGAGCACGGCAAACAGATGTTACAATTTACTATACAAACTGAGTATATGTAAAAGGTTATGTTGTTTTCCATTTCCTAACTTATACTTTTACTTTTTAAAATGATAGAAAAGGTATCCCAGAATGTAGCTAATATTATTTTCGATTTTAAATTCCACCTGCAGTATGTTATCAAAATCATCGTTAAAGATATCTCTCCTAAATAATACCAAATATATTTCTGTCACCAAAATTAAATTAAATCTCGATGGTGCATATAAATATACCTTGCTGCTAATCGAAAAGAGTAGCCCATGAAGCGGCGACAGTGGGTTTCTTCTCTCAATATCTGTGTGGTCCTTAACCATATGTCTTACGCTATATAACTATAAATAAGATTTGTTGAGTGTGTCTTTAATTAAACATTCTTCCGTCCAAAATTAAAATAATCACATAAGAGTCAAAGTTTGAAGTGCACCCACTTTTAATTGTTCAGTTAACGCTACCAATCTTTAAATTGTAAGTAAGTAAATTCTTGTAATTTAATTTGAACTAGTGCTCCGGCACCAGCTACTATTGTCCTTGAAACCTGTGCAGGTTCCTACAATAAACAGAATGACAATTTTTGTCCAGGACGGAAAAGAGGGTGTAGTGGTCTTACACCTACGCATTGAGTCGTTAAAACTCGCTCTGGGTGGGAGCCGGTACCGGGCTGCGAACCCAGTACCTACCAGCCTTAAAACCAAATGCGTAACCATCACCCCACAGAGGCCGGTTAGGGTAGTCAGCGACGTCTGCCGTCACGTCTGAAACGAGCAGATGGAAGAAAGGACATTTTTTATTTAACGATGCACTTAAGACATTGAATTTACGGTTATATGGCGTCAAACATAGGCCCTATGGCTAAGGACCACACAGGTATTGAGAAAGGTAACCCGCTGACGCCACGGCATAGGCTACTCTTTTCAATTAGCAGCAAGGGATATTTTATATGCATCATCCTACAGACAGCATAGTACATACCACGGCCTTTGTTACACCAGTTGTGGAGCACTGACTGAAACTAGCAGATGGCTGCGTGTCCTCACAACTATGTCGGAACTTATTTTGGACTCCGTCTTGTGTAGAGATATGATATTGAATATGATAATGACAGTTTCGTAAACACTGTGAACGTACGCGTTCTTTTAAAGGGACATTCCTGAGTTTGCTGCATTGTAAGATGTTTCTGACTAATAAAATATTTCTACGATTAAACTTACAAATTAAATATATTTTCTTGTTTAGAATATCGGCGTCTTTATATTCAATGTGTTTCTGGTTATCTCAATATTTGTAAGAAACCCAAACTGGATTTTGTCTTCAAATAATTTTGTACATACGAAAAAAGTTTTTTAGGAAATAAAATGAAATTTAACCTAGTAGAAATATTAGAACGGGCAGAAACACATTTAATATACAGCCACAAATATTTGATGTAAAAACATATATTTGATATGTAATCATAATCGTTAAAAAGTCTCTGTTAGTCGATATCTCAAAACTTGCAGCAAACTCAGGAATGTTTCTTTAAGGCAAAGCCACACGATACGAGTGTGTCGTACAAGAATAGCCGATTGCATTGAGACCGATGAAAGTTTGTTTTGTTTAACGACACCACTAGAGATAAATTGAAGTATTAATTATCGGCTGTTGGATGTCAAACGTTGGGTCGTTTTGACATATAGTCTTAGAGAGGGAACCCGCTACATTTTTTCATTAGTAGCAAGGGATCTTTTACATGTACCATCCAGTGTATAGGATAATACATACCACGGACTTTGATATATCAGTCGTGGTGCACTGACTGGAACGAGAAATAACCCAATGAGCCTACTGATGGGGATTTATGTTCATATACCAACCATTTGTGAAATCCAATAGCCGATATGTATTTTTGTACTGGAGCGTCGTTAAACAAACATTCATTCATTCATTCATTCTGATGGGGATCGATCCTGGACCGACCGCGCACCAAGCGAGCGCGTTGCCGCTTTCCTGTCCCTTCATCCGAGGAAATCATAATGCTGCAACTGGCTATCCTCGTGCGAGACACTCGTACCGTATGAAGTCGCCTTTACAACACTTTTTTACAGATAATTATTTCGGTGTACTTCTGGCGAGTAGATTGACACATCTTTGTTGCAGTAAGGGGTGAAATCTAGCTCAGTCGTAGGGTCGAACCTCCTCGGTAGAGCAATTCTCTCATTGTTTTAGCTTTCTCCATCACAACCAATGCTATACATGGTACATCAAAGTAAAAGTAAAGTCAAGTTTGTTGTATTTAACGACACCACTAGAGCACAGTGATTTATTAATCATCGGCTATTGCATGTCAAACATTTGATAATTCTGACACGTAGTCTTCAAAAGAAACATTTGGTAATTTTGACTTAATCATAGAGAGGAAACCCGCTATATTGTTCCATTAGTAGCAAGGGATCCTTTATATGCACCATCCACTAGACAAGATAGCACATACCACGACCTTTAATATACCAGTCATAGTGCATTGGCTGGAACGAGAAATACCTGAATGGGTTCACCGACAGCAATCGATCCCAGACTGACCACGCATTAAGCGCGCGACTACGTCCCACCCCTATATCAGAGTATATCTTCATTCAGTTGTGTTAGTTTTTACTTAGAAACTCTGTATGTGGGGGGAGGGGGGGCGGGGGGGGGGTCTAGCTCAGTTGGTACAACACCCGTCTTAGGTTCTTAGATTGTAAAATCAAACCTACTCATCAGTGTACTCATTCTCTGACTGGTTTTCCCCCACTCCAATCAGTGACCGACGACTGGTATATTATTTTGTTTTTGTTTTGGGTTTGTTTAGGGTTTTTTATTCAGTGTGATTAATTTTCATATCTGGATATGTTATATACATGTGGCAATATATAACGCTCGCTATGTATACTTGCCAAGGTTTACATCTTGTTTTTATTACTACAGCCAGTGTTGGAATATTCAAAGTCAATAAAAACGTGTATATTCTCCTTTGCCTCCAGCGATACACAGCCCCATTTGACGAGTCATTGTAAATAAGAAACATCCGAGAAACAGTTTACAATCTGTAGTTTATTCGTAGTGATATTTGGCGTACCTCAGTTATAAATTATACACATATTGTTTGTTCCGATAAGGAACTTCGTGCGTGGTGGGGTTGGTGGGTCGATACGTTTTAATTTATTCGAAGGTAAAACTATTAATTTTTACGACTTTATCTCTGTATTATTCCGGAGGCCAAGGTGTCTAAACCTGGATTTGTGAATAAAGTTTTTTCTTTGGGAATTTTGTTTTCTCTTTTTATTATTATTATTGTAGTATTTGGCAGGTCATTTTTCTTACACACCCGTTGGTGAGAATGCCATGCGTTATTTTTGATAACTCATAGGTGTTTTTGTTTTACACATGTACGTATAATTTCAAGACATACGACTGGTTGCTCGTAGGTGATGACCATGTTACCAATGTCATATGTCCAATAAAAAACAGCACGGTGAAAAACGATTACACTGTGATGTATAGTTAGCCTGGCAATCATGAGTCTGTGACGCTAAGTCAGCTACAAGTGAAATGGCTGTAAATAGTTTTTACTCGAAAAAACTGGGTTTTTTTTGGTTAGGACAATCGTTTCTGTTAGATACCATTTATCTCACAAATCATTGTTTAAAAAAGTATCAAACTCGCCTTCGTTCGTTAGATACATTTTAAAACATCTCTTTGTGAGATATATTATATCTAACGATCACTCATGTATTATTCTCTATTTAACACAGGTAGGTGTGTGTGTGTGTGTGTGTGTGTGTGTGTGTGTGTGTGTGTGTGTGTGTGTGTGTGTGTGTGTATTTATTTATTTTTGTGCTGGAGTCTAGTTAAACATTCATTCATTCATTCATTCATTGAATATTCATTTCTTTTTCCTGTTCTTATATATATATATATGTATGTATATTTCAAAATAGTTGGTATTGATAATGTTCACTGGTTTTTGTGTTGTATGTAGGACAGCGTTCGTAAATGGGAATGTGGGTAGTGTTACAAGCTAAAGCATTATATTCACTACATCCATCATCTACCACAATCCACCATTCAATTGTAACAAGCGGGTGTCTTCCTGGTTGCTATATTTCGATTACAACTACAAGTGTTGAGGTCATATAGAAGTATTTCAGTGTAACTGGAGATGACGTTGAATCTTTTCTCCTGCAGTTCAATCAAGAACCGAATATAACACGGAGTGTAGCACGGAGTGTACAACAAGAAACACCTGCTATTAAATGTGTATATGTCACAAGGAAGAAAAACCTACTTTTTCTTGAAACAAAATATTGAGACTTACTTTGAATTCAAGTTCATTAGTGTCATTATTTGAGACATATGTATCCAATGTATTTATTGTTTTATGGTTGTGGGATATGGGAATTTAAAAAACATGGATAATTGAGAAAATACGCAGATTTCTTTAAAACTGTTTCAACAAATATTATGATGTATTTTAAAATAGGAAGATATCTATTGCTTTACGAATGTAATTATCGCACGATTAAATATTGGTTTAAATTATTTCTTCAAAAACAACCAAAATGTATAGTGCATATAATGTATATTGAAGTATAAACTATACTGGAGTATACAATAAATAAAAAAATCATTGGGTCACAACTATTTGGAAATTATTATATGAATTAGGCCTTTGATACATATGGGGTAATGGTAAGCACTGTTTGTCAATAAAACAACAAGTAGAGAGATAAACAATAAGTGAAGATTGTAGGGGTGTGTGTGTGTGTGTGTGTGTGTGTGTGTGTGAGAGAGAGAGAGAGAGAGAGAGAGAGAGAGAGAGAGAGAGAGAGAGAGAGAGAGAGAGAATGTGAGAGAGATTTGTCAGAAATTGTCAAAACGTTTGCTTGCTGAAGTAAGACTATATTTACATAGCGTGTCGGGTCCCAGTATTACATTTCCTTTTATAAGTAAAATGATGTCCATCTAAAATGTCTTTATAAACGTACCAAAAGCACAAAGGCCTATGATTCTGTAGCATGTTTTGTGTTACCTATAAAACAGAAATCGAGAAAGGAAGTATTCCCCCAAAGTGGGTGTTCTAGGAAATAACACCGTGTTTAGATTAGAAGTGTGGTACTGTATTTAGAGGGCCTTATCCACTTTCAGGGCATACGTGCTCACCTAGACATATATTCAGAAAGCATGTCCAGGGCAGAAAATACGTAAAAATACCCCTCCGGCTTGTAATAACATGTAAAGTGACGTGTGGCGGAGGATGAGGGCATACTCTCTAATAATGGAGGGCGGGTAAATTTGTAGTGAGGAGCACAAGCCAGATTTTCATCTTTATTTATATAGAGTAGGAGAAACAAACGTACATTTTCGGCTATAAGTGGAGGACACA
>JAECMU010095330.1:0-13800 GCA_016106625.1 Dracogyra subfuscus | reverse complement strand
CTGAAGTACGGTTGATCTAGGATCGATCCCTGTCGGTGGGCCCATTGGGCTATTTCTCGTTCTAGCCAGTGCTCCACAACTGGTGTAACAAAGGCTGTGGTATGTACTATCTTGTGTGTAGGATGATGCATATAAAAGATCCCTTGCTGTTAATCGAAATGAGACAGCGGGCTTCCTCTCTCGTTATCTCAGTGGTACTTAACCATATGTCTGACACCATATATCTGTAAATAAATTGAGTTGAGTGTGAGTGAGTGAGTATTTTTAACATGCCCATATACCACTAAGGTTTGAGGCATGTTTGTCGTGGGCCAGGTTTCTGGATAGCCAGTGGCTTGGTCCAAAAATAAATAACAATAAAATAATTTAAAATTTTAAAATTTAATATTTTAGATGCCAGTTTTAGAGCAGGCAGTTCAAAAAGATAAAATTTATGAAATATAAATTACAATTAAGAGAAATTTAACCCTGGATGAAAGGAGGAGAGGTTGGGCACAATCCATACAGGTTTATTTATTGGATAATTAAAGAAGGATAACTGCTCATATCCGGAACTTCACTGTGACCCATCGGGGAAACCTGGAGAGGGCTAAACCAAACCTGTGGCTGAAACCGCCAATGCCCTATAATGTGTTGAGTGCATCGTTAAATAAAACATTTCCTTCTAATAAAAAAACCCACACATTTATTAACAGAATCATCGCCAGTTGTGGACGGAAATTGCTGAGAAGATAACTCTAGCTGTACAGCAGATCATTGAGTTTGCCAAACTTGTTCCGGGATTCATGGATTTATCACAAGATGACCAGATCATGTTACTGAAAGCAGGTAAAGTTTGTTTTCATCGTACAACAAACATACTATAAAATACTTTATTGTTTCGCGTGGAATTTATATTTGCATTTTTCGTGTTTGAATAAAATGTTTGAAAATAAATTCTAACAAAATTAAAGGCTGATGAAAATAGAGACAGAGACGGGAGGGGAGGAGGGAGACAGAGACAGAGACATTTTCATGTGTTAATATACTAAAAATATGTTTGGAACATCGGAACCGGTACTTTTTTTATAAGGGGAGAGGATGGGAATTCGTGGAAATATATTCACGCAAACTGACTCATTTCATTTTCTCTCATATCTGCCCATGTGAGATAGACCTAGCCCATGTGAGAAAGGTATGTGGGAAAACTCTATCCCACATGATGTGTTGTTGACTGAATGAAGACATTTTCTAGACGTTTTTTTATTTATTGAAATCGGTTACCTATAATCTTTATATTACAATTTGTGGTGTTAAATTTTATTTAACACATGAAAGATACATGATAAATCTGATGGTAATGTTTATTTGTTACAAAAGTCCCAAATAAAAAAGTTAATGTTTCAGCCATTTTGTCTCGTTCTGCAAAAAAATAGTTTATAAGCCAGTAAGATATGAGAGAAAAATAATCCATCATATGCGGTCATGTGGGATAGAAAAAGTACACTCTCGATGGTGTAAATTTCGACCTTAATATACTCGGGTGTACTTTTTCTATCCCACATGACCGCATATGATGGATTCTTATAATATCGCAATAATTTTATCCCGCGGAATAAAGTATTTTTTCAGTAATATTGTTTGATAAGCATTCATTATGAATACAATTTTAAAATGTAACTGTATGGTCTAGTTTAGTGGGTTGAGTACTCACCTGAGGTGCGTGGATTGGGTTTGTTCTCATCATAACCAGTGCCTCATGACAAAATAATCAAAGGCCTTGGTATGTGCTGTCCTGTTGGGAAAAGTACATATAAAAGATCCCTTGCTGCCAGTGGATAAATGTGGCATGTTTCCTCTAAGGGTGTATGTCAGAGTGACAAAATGTTTGACATCCAGTGAATGGAACAGTGTGCTCTGATGGTTGTGATTAACAAAAGAAACTGGATCCATGGAGGGTGTGCAGGCATCGAAATAAGCACTGTGTCTGGTAACCTATTTACAGATTACCACAAAATATAGCCTGGTAACCTATAGATTACTACATGGGTACGAGAAACGAAATCCAGAAGTAAATTTATCTAGTGAGCGCTGCTTAAATGCAGATTGCCTAAATTGCTTGCAATTCTACAAGTGCACACGAATATCGGTGCAGTTTCATACAAGAAAACGAAATGCGGTAGTCCGGAATGCATTGCCTGGCTTAAGGTTGGAAATGAAACTACATTGAATTGTTTTGTTGAGAACGAAACACCGTTCTCGACTTTTCTTACATGTGGTAACCTCCCGGTAACCTGAACGACCGTTCTCAACGTATTTCGATGTCTGGGTGTGTCTGAACCTTGTGGATAGGGGGCACGTTAAATGGATTCCCATCTCATGATTATGCTAACTTGTACAGACATATTTCGGTCTTTGTTTGTGTGATTATGATTATGCTAACTTGTACAGACATATTTCGGTCTTTGTTTGTGTGATTATGGTTATGCTAACTTGTACAGACGTATTTCGGTCTTTGTTTGTATGATTATGCTAACTTGTACAGACATATTTCGGTCTTTGTTTGTATGATTATGCTAACTTGTACAGATATATTTCGGTCTTTGTTTGTGTGATTATGATTATGCTAACTTGTACAGACGTATTTCGGTCTTTGTTTGTATGATTATGCTAACTTGCACAGATATATTTCGGTCTTTGTTTGTGTGATTATGATTATGCTAACTTGTACAGACGTATTTCGGTCTTTGTTTGTATTATTATGCTAACTTGTACAGACATATTTCGTTCTTTGTTTGTATGATTATGCTAACTTGTACAGACATATTTCAGTCTTTGTTTGTATGATTATGCTAACTTGTATTTCGGTCTTTGTTTGTGTGATTATGATTATGCTAACTTCTACAGATGTATTTCGGTGTTTGTTTCAGGGAGTTTTGAGTTGGCCTTGTTGCAGGCATGTCGTGTGTATGATTCCGAAACCGGCAGCATCGTTTTTGGTAACAGCTATATTCCCCTGGATGCGTTTACTCTCTTAAGTGAGTATTGGAACACCTGGACCCGTGCTTACAAAACTTAAAGTCTAGACTTTAATAAAGTCCAGACTTTAACGTAATGCTATTTTTTAATGGCATTGCCATGACGTTAAAGTCTGGACTTTATTAGTCTTAACTTTAAGGTTTATAAGCACGAGGCCAGGACCTAATTCACTAAGCTATCATAACCTTTTTTTCTTTCTTTTTTTTCTTCCACTGCCCCCTTTTCTTTCTCTCCTTTAAATTCCATCTCATTTCTTCGCGATCTGGCAACTCCTCATATCTTTTACTGTCCACCTCCACATCCCAGCAGTGTTCTACGCTCGGTTTTATAACTTACTCTTCTTTGGCTAGTGGACAAAACGATTTCACTCGCCAAGCTTAAAATGTTACTAGCCACACTACTCTTTTTGTATCATTTATGCATGTGTTTTACATTATACATGACTTGTGCTGCTGGATTAAATAAAATAGTTTGAAACGATGATGAATCATGAATTTGAAATGAGGACCATTTCAGAATTGATCGCATGAGGAAGGTGGGTGGGACTGTAATTATAATTTTATGCCTCACATGACTGATATTTTATGCCTCATATGACTACTATTCGCCCTCCCCAACGTATTCTACCGTTTAAATAAAATATTATTTTGTGGGTGGTGGATATACAAAGAAAAACGATCTCCCCTCATTTGATTTGTGACAGCAACAAGCTTTCTAATTTTTCTACAATAAGTACAGCGCATTTTGTCAGAATTATCGTCATGCTGAAGCCACGGAAAACTAAAAGCCAAGTTTCATAAAATGTTCTATGTTATTTTTTGGGGTTGCTGGCTTGGTTTCGGTTTTGCTGCAGATTTCTCAGACTGGCCTTCATCTGACTTTTCAGTAGTTGTTTCACCCGACTCGTGTCTTCTTGATTAGCGTTTGAAATTTTTGACTTTCGTTTTCCTAAAGAACTGTAATATTTTAACATTTTGCCGCTTTGAAAGTTCTTGTCATGCTTCTACATGCTGGGAGGAAACATCATCTAACAGAAAATATGGCCATGTATGGCTGCCGGTATTTAGTTTATGCTGTTTAAAAAAAATCGCATTACTTTAAAGACGTTGCCGGCAAGTACATTTTGACAAACAACCCCTCCCCTCTCCTATAACGTTTGTAACGCATAGCACGGTGCACCAAAAAGCGTTACGCAATTGTTGAAATGCTAATTTAGAATGCATTGTTTAATAATCAGTCTCCATTTTGCACGTTTGATTATAATGTGTATAGTATGAACAGTGAGTGAGCAACCTTTATTTGATTTTGTACTCGTGTTCTTCAGTCGAATGCAACCACCACTAATGTACTATAGTAAATCGGTTACGTACAATACAGTATTCAGGACTTCTTAAGACGGCCGATTACATACATGATCCGGAAATCCATATAAATTAAAATAATACACCAACTGAAATAGCTGTATTGTTTTTGCGGTGAGTTCCGAACGGTATCAAAAATTAATACGGAATTCACAATGGTCAATTGGACAACTTCGTAAATAACGACTGCACAGTGATGTCAACAAATTTTAATGGTTTTCGCTGTTAGGACTTTGAACGCACATGGCAGATAATTTAATACTTAGACGTTTTTGGAGTTAGTCGCCAGATGGCGACGATAATAAATTCAATCGGTCGCCACACCAACATTTTAGTCGCATTGGCGACCATTTTGGTCGCAACGTAGAACACTGCCCAGTCCTTGTCTCTCCAACCGCAACGTGTGCTTGTCTCGTGTGGCTATGTGTGCCACACACCTGCCATTCCCCATCAGCTTTTAGCTGTGGGCTTAGTCTGACCACTTCAGGGAGTTTTCAGTAGCTACTTTCTGGCATTGTTAAGAGGCACTTGTAACCACCTACTATGCACCCCTACTATCGGCGGTCGTTAAGCTATCATAACTTGGCGATCTCGCAGTGTAGTGCAATACGATTTGCGGACATGACGCAGTGTTCTTAAGAAAACCTCAGAGAGCTTTATGACTTTCGGAACATGGCCCATGCTTATAAAACGTTTTATGAGTCTGTACTCAATGTTTAATGATGTCACACGCATGCAATTAGTATTGCTTTGCCATGGCATTAAAGCCTCAGAGTTTATTAAAGTATGTGGGGTGGGACATAGCCTTGTGGTAAGACACTAGCTCGATGTGTGGTCAGCGTGGGATCGATCCCCATCAGTGGGCCCATTGGGCTGTTTCTCGTTCCAGTCAGTGCACCACAACTGGTATATCCAAGGCCGTGGTATGTACTACCCTATATGAGGGATGGTGCATGTAAAAAATCCCATGCTGCTAATTGAAAAGAGTAGCCCATGAAGTGGGTAATGGGTTATTTGAATACTACAGAGGTCAACCTACGTGTAATCATCAAAGAAATATATCATCAAAGAAAGCATATCAAAATTTTGTAGTATTTTCTTTTTATGAGGAACTATTTCCTAAAGCAGTATGTAGTAAGCTGCTACAGCAAGTATCGACACGACAAAGGGTGGTTTGTCGCCTGAAGGGATGTACTCTTGTGATTCTCTCTGTTGTGTGTGTAAAGATAAAAAGCCTGTGTTTAGTTGTAGGATATTTTCTGACACAACTTTTGGTGAGAACACCATACATTCTTTTTTATAAGACCAATCTGCTAGGTACTGGGTTCGGATCCCAATCAAGGCATGGTTTTTTTAATCCAAATACCAAACCCTCACTGGGTAGGTGTAAACCACTTGCAACAACCAGTGATCCATAACTGTTTCAACAAAGGCATCCATAACTGTTTCAACAAAGGCCATGGAAGTGCAAATAAAAGATCCTTTGCTTTTTGTCGTAAAAGAGTAACTTAGGAGACGACAGTGGGTATCCTCTAAAAAACAGTGTTGGAATGACTATATGTTTGACGTCCAATAGCCAATAATAAGATAAACAAAATCATGTGCTCTAGTGATGTCGTTAAATAAAACAAAGTTTTAATTGTTTTAATTTTTTGTAACACATACTAGTAGTTGTTTACAACCATGTACATAAGTTAGCAATTTCAAGGCATACGACTGGCTGTTCCTAGGTGATGACCAGGTCACCAATGTCATACATCAGTAAAAAAACCCCAGCATGGTAGAAATTGATTACACTGACATATAGTTAACCTGGTAATCATGTGTCTGTGACACGTTAGTCTGTTACAATTGCAAAGGGTTGTAAATATATTTTAGTCTATACATTTTTTTAAATTTGCTTAAAACTTGGTTTTTGAGGTTATATAAGAAATAGAATAATACATTTGTGCCCATTAAGATACCATTTATCTTACAAGTCATTGTTTAAAACTGAATCAAACTTGCTTTCACTTTCAACTTGTTGTGAGATAAATGGCATCTAATGGCCACTCATCTATTGTTCTCTTTCACTTTCAACTTGTGAGATAAATGGCATCTAACGGCCACTCATCTATTGTTCTCTATATAACTGTTCAGATGCTTATCCTCCTACAAAAAAAAAATTCATAAATAAATTCAGTTTGACTTGAGAAGAAAAGTAAAAGTGTATTTGTATCTAATTTAAAAAAGAATAAGCTCAAAAATAAACAAGTTGTCGTAAATTCCATGGCATGAAAAAAGGACATTACATGTGAGATGGATTATAAATAGAAATTAAAACAGACGTTTTCATGTTTGATGTGTTTTAAATATCAATGATAACTCGTGTTTATGTTTCAGATGACAAAGAATAGATTTTATTTTTGAGGTTGTGAAGCTAATTCAGAAATTCAACATGTCTAAACATGTTCTAAATATTGTTGTTAACTCGTGTTTATCTTTCAGATGATGAGGAAAAGATTTTGATGCACAGCATCTTTGAGTTTGTGAAGCTGATGCAGAAATTCAACATGTCCGAGAGTGAGCTGGCTCTTCTCAGTGCCCTTATCCTGATCAGCTCAGGTAAATCGTTGGCAGGATTATCTCTGGTAGTGATTTCCCTAGGTTGGGGCGGGACGTAGCTCAGTGGTACAGCGCTCGCTCGATGCGTGGTTGGTCAGGGATCAATCCCCGTCGGTGGGCCCATTGGGCTATTTCTCGTCACAGCACCACGACTGGTATATCAAAGGCCGTGTTATGTGTTATCCTGTCTGTGGGATGGTACATATAAAAGATGCCTTGCAGCTATTCGGAAAGAGTAGCCCATGAAGTGGCGACAGCGGGTTTCCTCTCAATCTCTGTGTGGTCCTTAACCATATGTCTGACGCCAAATAACCATAATTAAAATGTGTTGAGTGCATCGTTAAATAAAACATTTCTTTCTTTCTTTCTTTGATTTCCCTAGAAACTAGTCAAGGCATTGTAGACCAGACACTTTTGGGGCACTTGTTTTTCATCAAAAATACACAAACATTAATTAAAATAAACTTGTAATGTAATTTATGTGCTTTGCTTCAATAAATGAATGGCAAAAGATATAAAAGGCATATTTTATTAATTAATAATACCTTTTTGGGTGTTTTATAAAGGCAGTTTTAGAATTAATTATTAAAAAAGGCTTGTTTAATCTCAGGGCAGCATAGTGCTGGTTAAGGCAAGATGGTGCTAGACTATTGAGGCATGGTGCTGCACCATGCTAAAACAAGATGGGGAAAACACTATATGGGTATACTCGTCACAGCCAGTGCACCACGACTGGTATATCAAAGACTGTGTTATGTGCTATCCTGTCTATGGGATGGCACATATAAAAGATCCCTTGCTACTAATGGAAAAATGTAGCGGGTTTCTTCTTTGACTGTGTCAAAATGACAATATGTTTGACATCCAATAGCCGATGATTAATAAATCAATGTGCTATACTAGTATCCTTCAACAAAACAAACTTTTTTTTCTTCTGGGTCTATTTTACAGGGTTCCTAGTGGTCTTTAAATACCTTGAAAGTCTTTGAATTTCAAAAACATAATTGTAGGTCTTTGAAAAATCTTTTAATTATAATAAAAGTCTTTCAAAGTCTTTAAATTATTTTATTTTATTGTTAATTTTCCTCAGTCAACATGAGTACTCTGACCTTTGTTCTGCTGGCGTAGCTACATCATAACACAATACGTTTACAGCTGCATGCACTTGGTATTTTCCAGTTACATTGTCTAACCTGTCATGATGCGTGTAAAAAAGCCCATTTTCTTGCTATAGACAACAATGCAAACAAACTACTTAATACATTTTTTATCGCATTCTATTGTCTTTAACTGCTGTGTAAAAGTCTTTGAAGTCCTTGAAAATGGCAGGTAAAAGTCTTTGATAGTCTTTGAAAATGGCAGGTAAAAGTCTTTGATAGTCTTTGAAAATGGCAGGTAAAAGTCTTTGATAGTCTTTGAAAATGGCAGGTAAAAGTATTTGATAGTCTTTGAAAATGGCAGGTAAAAGTCTTTGATAGTCTTTGAAAATGGCAGGTAAAAGTTTTTGAAGTCTTTGAAAATGGCAGGTAAAAGTCTTTGATAGTCTTTGAAAATGGCAGGTAAAAGTCTTTGAAGTCTTTGAAAATGGCAGGTAAAAGTCTTTGATAGTCTTTGAAAATGGCAGGTAAACGTCTTTGAAGTCTTTGAAAATGGCAGGTAAACGTCTTTGAAGTCTTTGAAAATGGCAGGTAAAAGTATTTGATAATGGCAGGTAAATGTCTTTGAAGTCATTGAAAATGGCAGGTAAAGGTCTTTGATAGTCTTTGAAGTCATTGAAAATGGCAGGTAAAAGTCTTTGAAAGTGGCAGGCAGGGGTGTGGAATTAGTATGCCTGACTTGCCTGACCCGGTACTTAGTACTACCGGACAAGTACTTTTTTTTACTTTACTTGTCCGTGGACAAGTGAATTATTTTTTGTTTAATGAAACCTGAACGTCAACATGAACTTGCCATCCTTCACGGTATTTGCAAGTGTATCAGTTATTTGATCCGATTTTAAAACGTGCCCTCAGATTGGTCAATTGGCTTGTCTTTGACCTATTGCATCTGTCGTACAACCTTGCTATTGCAGACACATGAGCCAGTCTATTTGGTAGAAAACAATTCATTATCATGGACAAATTTGTAAGTAAAAGTGCCAGAAGTTCACCAGACACACAAGGAACCCCCCCCCCCCCCGCCCAATCTCTTTAAAAAAACTAAAAACCCAGTCTGAGAAGGACTGTGATTACGATATGAATAAATTAAGTCATTTTTATTAAAAACAGGACAAGTAATTTTAACTCGGTGCAAGTAAATTTAGACAGTCCACATGTCCTGGGACAACTGAACATGGTTCTTACTCGTCCTGGAAATCCTGGAATGTCCTGGAATTCTGTGATTTTAGAATCCAGGCCTGGAATGTCCTGGAAAAAGCAGTAAATTTTATTGTGTCCTGGAAATGTCCTGGAAATTTAGGCCAGACATTTGGTTGTTTATTTTTCCTCAACTTTACTTTTGTTGTTCTCATGACCTGTCTACATTTAGCTAACAATTTCTTCTAAAAACATTCATTGATTGAACATTTCAGATCGACCCGGATTGAAAGACACTGTTGACATCTATTGTATTTACTTCTTTCTCTGTTTCAGATCGACCCGGATTGAAAGACACTGTTGATATTCAGAAACTGCATGATAAAATCTTATCTGCGTTGAAGATGGAGATTGGCGCCAATCACAGCGAGGACTCGCAAATTCTGTTGAAACTGTTACAACACACACCTGTTCTGCGAACTCTCAGCCTCCATCACATAAGAGTGCTAAACCGATTCCGCGAGTCGGCCCCAGATATCGAATTCCCCGCGCTACACAAAGAACTGTTTTCAGTCGAAAGTTCCGATTCATCATGAGAAATGTTTTTAAAATTGGAGTTGTTTTTTTAAAGTTTTTTTTAAATACTATGTGCTAACAAACTTATCTCATGTTAGAAGAATGGAAGGATTGTGGGAAAAATGGATATCTTTGTAAATATGAAGATATTTTATACTTTGAAGAACTGTGGAGAAAGTCGTTGGGTTTTTTTGTTGGTTTTTTTATAAATACTATGTGCTAACAAACTAATCTCATGTTAGAAAAATGGAAGGATTGTGGGGAAAATGGATATCTTTGTAAATATGAAGATATTTTATAATTTGAAAAACTGAAGAAAGTCTTCTTTTTTTTTATGTGCATGTATTTGAAGAATATTTTTACATTTTGAGGCATCTTGGAAAACAACTCTTGGCATGCATGAAGAATATTTTAAATTTTGTGGCAATATGGAAACAATTCTTAGAATATTAGAGGAATACATTGTGAGGCATCTCAGAAAACTCATGGATTATTTGAAGAATATTTTAGCATTTTGAAGCATCTGAAAATTCATGGGATATTTGAAGAATATTTTAGCATTTTGAGGCATCTCGGAAAATGCCTCTTAGTATATTTGGGGAATATTTTTCACCACGAGGCATCACTAAAGACAACTCGGTATATTTGAAGAATATTCTGTTCTTGACTGGTGATGGAATGAAAAGAAGAAAAGAGTTGACGTCAAATACATGTGTATCTGAAACCAATTTGTGTCTCTAGGGTCGTGGGGACTTTTTTTTCCTCATATATTTGAAGATATTTTACACAGTCCGATGTTATATATATATAGTGTACATAGTACAGAAATGGTGGTTAAATGAAACCATCCAATGGAGAAGACATATTTTACATATAAGCAGCAAACATGTTATATTGACTAACAATACACACACAGTAGAATCTTGTTGGGTTGAACGTGGAACGGGTTGCATATGCCGCAACGCTTGAATTAAAAACTTAAGTCCCAAGTTACACGTGCACGCTGTCGACCAAATGGTTCGGTCAAACTATCTGAAGAGTCTGAACACATTCTCAAGCACCAACGGGGTTTCGAACTGACAACAAGATTCAGCTGTGTACCATAATTATTATGTTATGACTGGAGAAATTGCACAATAAATGTGTTCAGTATACAGCATTGTCTCCAATGTGTTAGATGGAGTCATGAAGGACTCTTTCTTTTAAAGATGTCTCCAGGATGTTTTAAATAATCACATCTTTTATAAAATAAAAAAAAAGCAAAACTTGTTCAAGTTGCCGAGAAGTGCTACGCGACTGCTTCATACAGTTTTATATTTCATCCCAAATCACTCCTGTGGCTGAATTGGTTGAGCTGACGTAACAACATAAACTGATGCCGTTCGCAAGTTATAACAACATAAACTGATGCCGTTTGCAATTTATAACAACATAAACTGATGCCGTTTGCAAGTTATAACAACATAAACTGATGCTGTTTGTAAATTATAACAACATAAACTGATGCTGTTTGCAAGTTATAACAACATAAACTGATGCTGTTTGCAATTTACAACAACATAAACTGATGCTGTTTGCAATTTATAACAACATAAACTGATGCTGTTTGCAAGTTACAACAACATAAACTGATGCTGTTTGTAAATTATAACAACGTAAACTGATGCTGTTTGCATGGCATGACGATGTTAACTGATGCAACTTTCCCGGTATAATGGCATGAATAGAGGCAGTATCAACCGAAGTGATTTGGCTGCTATATCAGCACTTACCAAGGCAGTTTAACTGGGATATCAATATGAACGGAAGCAATTTGGCCGTTACGTCAGCACTTACCAAGCACTTACCAAGCACTTACCAAGCCGGCATAAATGAAGGCAGCTTAAATCGGCTGTTACATGTATTCCTGGGCATGGACAGTGAAGCAGTTGTTATTTGTTTCTCCACTGCAGACTACAAACTGAAGATGACTTTGTATTGTACAGAGATGCATTTTTTATATCATGTCATTCATTTTATCCACAATACTATAGACTGCTTCTAGAATAGGTAGGCTGATTCAAGAATATTGTATAGATTGATTCTAGAATTATATAGACCGATTCAAAACTGTAGAGACCAATTCTAAGACTATATAGATTGATTCAAGAATATATAGACCAATTCTAGACTATAGATTGATTCACAAATATATAGATTCAAGAATATGTAGACTGATTTGAGAATATATAGACTGGTTCTGATTTGAGAATAGATAGACTGGTTCAAGAATATGTAGACTGATTTGAGAATAGATAGACTGGTTCAGGAATATGTAGACTGATTTGAGAATATATACACTGGTTCTTATTTGAGAATATATAGACTGGTTCCTGGGGCGGATCTAGAGGGGGGTCCAAGGGATCCGGACCCCCCCTCAAATTTGAGAAGTGCCCCTTTTATTTAAGATTTTTAGGGTTTTTTTACAAATTTATTTAGTTTTTTTAAAAATTATTATTATTATGCCAGCGTCCCTGTTGTAGCACTATTATATTATGGTCCATGTGAACCGTGTGTAATTTTTCAATAGTGCCTTTTCATAATGTTATGGTGCCCTTTTAGTCTTGGACCCCCCCCCTCAACAAAAACGATGGATCCGCCCCCGGGTACTGATTTGAGAATATATAGACTGGTTCAAGAATATGTAGACTGATTTGAGAATATATAGACTGGATCTGAAATGCATGTGCCAATGGTAAACAGACTCGGTGTGAAATACATGGTCAGATTCTAGAATAAATAGAATACTTCTCGGATCAGCTGTTTTCCTCTCATGGAACATTGCATTTCTTCGCACTGTAATTGTCCCTTCCTGCAAAATGTGTCAGATGGCACAGATTTTAACGTAGGACTTCCAAGAATTTCCGGGACCCTTCTAGATTTCCTCTCTTTTTTTCTTTTTTTCTTTTTTTTCTTTTTTTATACAGGTCACCAATTCCCACCCATGAATGTTACTAATACGGTCTATTTGTTTTATGCATCAGTATATATAGACCGGAACAAGTCTATTTGTTTTATTCATCAATATATATAGACCGGAACCAGTCTATTTGTTTTATTCATCAGTATATATAGACTGGAACCAGTCTATTTCTTGTATGCATCAGTATATATAGACTGGAACCAGTCTATTTGTTTTATGCATCAGTATATATAGACTGGAACCAGTCTATTTATGTGTCTGCTAGAAAGTGTATGCATCCGGGTTTCGACCCGCGTCAGGAGAAATCTCCAGTAGCTGATGATTGATTAATCAATGTGTTCTAGTGGTGTCGTTAAAGAAAACAATCTCACTTTTTAACTCATCAGGAGAATATTTGTGAAAAAGCTGGCCATACATTGCATACGTTTAAAAACGGCAAACATCGTTTTAATGCTTGTTGTTAATTTTAGGTATCGGTCTTTACCTTTGGCTTGGAAAAAGTCATTTATTCTGCTGTTTTGAAGAATTTATTTTTGGTATGTCTCATGGCAACAAGGCAAGCACTAATTTCAAACCCTGCATACTGGTGTGTGTAGTACGTAAGGGCATTGGTTCAATGTTACTTTGTTGTTAAATATGTTTTCAGTTTTTATTTTTCATTTTATCATATTTTCCAATATATATATATATATATATATATATATAATCATACTGGTTCCTAGCTTACTCTGTCATCAAACCTAGAAATACTAACATTGTCACATTCATTGATGAGGTCATAATACACTAATTACTATAGTCTGTCCCATCATTCTATCAAAATGGTTTTAGACATAATTTCAGTTTGGTTTGACCAAGAAGAAATGTAAAAGTGTTTTGGAAATAACAAAGCAATACAATTTGTGTGTGCAATTTACAAATTAATCGGCTCGGAAATTTATAACTTATAGTGTGGAAAAAAAATGCGATCCATGTGGGACGGACT
>JAECMU010095329.1:0-15729 GCA_016106625.1 Dracogyra subfuscus | reverse complement strand
CTGATCTACCCAAGATTCTCCATCCTACGGTGCCTGGAACCAATCCTTTCTGGCAATGGGAAACATAATACCATCTAACTGATCTACCCAAGCTTCTCCATCCTACGGTGCATGGAACCTCGGACGGATGCACCAAGATTCAGCTTCCCGGTACATGTTCAATAATCTGAAAATAATTTGTTTTGACCAGTTTACGGAACAGAGTGTTTATCTCATTCCAGCTGTAAGATATGTGTTTACGTGAATGCAATCTCCCGAGTGGTCGCTATAGGAACAAAATAGAAATTAGGTGAAGGCAAGGTCACGGAAGTACTTCCAGGTGTTATTGTTCACCGTGACCTTGCTTCTACTCGCCCTTAAGCTATCTAATTACTATAGTATTTAGATCATACTCAGCAGAATTAATTAAGGGCTAGTAGACATTTTAGTCTGTTTTTGATAGTGTTATAACGTTAGAAAGTTTAGATCAAAGATAACTAGTAAATGTTGTTTGAGCAAATTTTAAAAATATAAGCAATACAAACAAAAATGCATGTTTTGTATTCTTTAAAACACCACCAAACTAATGAATGTTGTGTCATAAAGAAAAATATCGAAACTATATACTGACCCTTAATTTTGTTCAATATATCTTCTTTAACTGCACCGATTTATCTTTTGTTTCTAATGTCAAACTTTTAATTTGACGTTCAAGTTAACTGAAAGCACATCATCACTAGTAGTTAAGGTTGGAGGTCTTAAAGACATATGTGCTAAACAATTTACTTTTAGGCTGGTAGATAGTGGGTCGCACCCCATACACACACGTCTCATTATATAACTTGTCCACATTATTGTAGATCTGACACACTATTTAGATTCTCTCAAAATACCAATAAATATGCAAGGTATATACCGTAATGTATCATCGAATGAAGCCAATTATTTGTTCTACTAAACATTTACTTAATGAATATTTCTGAACTTGAGTCAAGAGTAAATTCAATATTATGTTCTTGAATCGTCTGGATCTTTTATTGACCGACTCGTCTGGGTATTTTACTGACTCGCCCATAGTGACATCTATTCATAATGATATACAAAATGGTAGACAGCCGATTATCGTGTTAGGCATCACGGTCACCAGGGATTGTTTCGGAGAATGGGATTGATGTCGCAGTACAAAAGATGTCAGACGTTTGCCTGTTGATGGATCTGGTCGTAGGAGACTGCTATAGACCCATGCTATTAACTTTCGGAATAAAATACAGAACGTCATTACATTTCTTATTGATAAGCCATTACATTTCGTATCGATAAGCCATTATTGCAGTCTTTACGTGGTTGTCTGTCTTCGCCTTTGTATGTGTATGTTGCAACAAGACAATCACAGTAACACCAAGTTAATCAGGGCCCTTTGAGTGTATTTGAATAGTAGAGGGCGGTGTACTGTTAGTGCGATAGCGTGTGGGTGCAAGTTTGTTGGTCCAAAGTACTTGGACTTGTTATGGGAGTTCGTAGATGTGCTCTCTGGTGATTTATTGTTTAACTTCATGTGTTCAAATACGATATTTGCAATCTTTAGAGCACAATGACTGGGGGTCGGAGCGGCCACCTCTGTTTCGTAGCCCTTGCAAATATCAGATGGTGAAAGTTAAAAGATATACCAACTTGGTACTATTGATATACTTTTCCAACAATTCGATATCTAATAATCAGTTTTGAACTGATCATTAATAAATAAATGTGCTCTAGTGATGTCATTAAACAAAACAAACTTTTCATGGGATTGCATCGGTGAACACTCATGATAGATATCAGTTGCATGAATATTTCCTGTTTTGGTTTGTATCACGAGAAAGTTACGCATGGAACTGAATCAAAGTTATATCTCTAATTAAAACATTAATTTAGTGTTGGATGGTGAGGTTTTTTATTTTTAAAAAGCCATTAACAATGGCGCTTGAAACGGGTGGGATGGGTCACGGGACTCCAATAACCCCTTCTACATCCACCAATGAAGTGGATAAATGGTTGGTATGTAAGATTTGTTTGTTACAGATTAAACTGAAGTTCGGCAATTGGAAATTAATAACTACACATGATTCGCCCTCAAATACATGGATATTTAACATTCCTCGGGAGATAGTGTCAGTGCTGGGCACGTGCCATCCAGGTCAAATAGCTACCCCGTTATCGTCCGTCCTGGACAAGGGTGATTGTCTCGAGCGGACAAATTGATTACCGAACACGTGCGTCTAGACCACTGCGGAAGGCGATAACTACCGGCCACATTCCTGGGGCATGTCAGCTTATCAAATAGCTGATTGGCTCCGCTCTTGTAACTTCTTGTTTACATGTTTCCCCATTTCGCGTGTACTCGTCGAAATAAACCGTCATCTGGCATCAAGCCCGATAACACTGATTGTTCTGACATAGCAATTCAAGTTGTTAACAGTCCAACCTGCTATGGAAGTTATTGGAGATATGATATCTATAATATACTACACAAGACCGTTTTACCACTGTCTCGTCGTTCTGACCGCTTCGTCTATTTTGATTTGCACTGCCGACTGTCTTCTCTGTACTTTCCCGGTTGCGCACTACCGTAGACAGATTGTGCTAAATATTGCGTACAAAGATGATTTCCATTAATGCAACCATAATAGAGGTCGCCATATTGTTTCTTAACACAGAAGTTTTAGTATAGTATAGCTTGAGTAATAAAGCCTGGCTATCTACATGGCAGTCATATTTTTTGGGAAACCCAGTGTAAAGTAATCACACCCATGCGTAACATGGGTTACATATAGTGGGTACAAAACAATGAGTTCCCACATTCAGTTAAGAATGAGTCACGTTATCCTGGGACCGGCCTCGGTGGCGTAGTAGTTAGGCCATCGATCTACAGGCTGGTAGGTACTGGGTTCGGATCCCAGTCGAGGCATGGGATTTTTAATCCAGATACTGACTCCAAACCCTGAGTAAGTTCTCCGCAAGGCTCAATGGGTAGGTGTAAACCACTTACACCGACCAGTGATCCATAACTGGTTCAACAAAGGCCATGGTTTGTGCTATCCTGTCTGTGGGAAGCGCAAATAAAAGAGCCCTTGCTGCCAATCGGAAAGAGTAGCCCATGAATTAGTGACAGCGGGTTTCCTCTCAAAATCTGTGTGGTCCTTAACCATATGTCTGACGCCATATAAACGTAAATAAAATGTGTTGAGTGCGTCGTTAAATAAAATATTTCTTTCTTTCGTTATTCTGGGTTTATGCTATCAACTCTACGGGTCTGGACTTGAGGCTACCTGACCAAGACCAGATTAAAAACCACAGGCCTATTAGGTCATGGCCTAATGATAAGGTTTCTTTTAAAGGAACCTTTCTTCTAAGCTTTTGTCAATTCCGACGTAACTGACTGTGAACAAACAGATACATAATAAACTAACAATTAAACCTCTGTTTGTCTGTGACTGTCTGTTTTTGTCTATCTGTTTATCGATATCTATATCTATCTACCTACCTACCTACGTACATATATACATACATACATACATACATACATACATACATACATACATACATACATACATACATATATCAATCTGAATTTTGTTAACTCCATTGAATGTCCCGTCCCCCGGAAAATATATTGAAACAAAAAGAAAGTTTCTTAAACTGGTGGGGGTTGGAGTGAGGTTAGGGAGGGACACATGCACCTGATGACAGATATGTATGAATAAATGTGCGAGAAAATCTGCCATATTGGATTTTCCACAAGCAGTAAGAAAACATCTGTTTGAATAATAACAAAAACACCCCACATTAATAATGCAAAAACAAATCAAACGGAGGTGGTTCTTAGACCAAGAATCTAAGAGATCCTAATAATTCAAGCAATGGCGAACAGATGGCACCAAGTTTGGCACGAAAAACGGTACAACAGGAAGTGCACAGAAAAAAGACCCGCTGTCAAAAGGAGAAGACTATTTTATGAACTGGCATATGGCAAGTATGAAGAGTTATTGTGTGCATTGGCAAACGTCATACACCCATAACCGACACGTCTTCGATTCGCACCGCGTAACGTAACGCTCAACACCAGTTCTGCACGTTAGATTGCTGATGAACTTCCGGTTGATATCTGCTCAAGCTATCGGTGTTGGCAATCGTCGGATATAAAGGTTTATGCCGATTATCATCTGATGGTGTAGGTGGTTACCTTTGGCTTATTCTGAGGTATGCTGTATAATTCTTGGCGTTATGTTTGTATTTATCATACATTCATGTTGACTAATAGCAGCATAAACACTGATGTATGGTTAGAGGCTAAATTGGTCTCCTCTCAAATTGCACCTAACCAAACACGTATCCATATTTAGTTTACAGATACATGTCTAGTATATAATCAAAATGACAACATTTTGACTCGAAAGAAAGCCATATGTATGTACAATGCATATCTGTGTTACGACGTGAAACTAGTACCCACCCACGCTCATAGATCTACAAAACCGTATTCCAAGATCGAAATCGTATCTCTGCACAAGGCAGAGTTGAAAGAAACTTTGACGAAGTCGTGATGGGGTCCATGATCCACTATCAAGTGCTCGTACTTACGAGGACCGCCACTCGACTATGAGATCCATATGTATTATACTCCTTCACCGCCTGTTGGAGAATTGTCACTCCAAGGACGCCTTACAAAACCCAAACTTGAACAGGATAGGGCCCATAGAACCAACTGTTTAGAGTTGGATTCTTTAATTTGATTTTTACCTGGTGTGTGTGTGTGTGTGTGTGTGTGTGTGTGTGTGTGTGTGTGTGTAATCCTTCGATGCATGGTACTTCAGATGAGTACTCTAGTACTAATCAACATCCCAGCCCTAAACCTATAATTAAATGGATTATTATAGGTCAGTTTTATTGAATCACCCCTAGGCCTACATATCTACGACAGGTAATAGTTTATAGAGCAGAGGAGATGATTTTAATCAAACTGATTATATAGGTCTATGACAAATCTTGCTGTGCTACCAAGAATATGAAAAACATAGTTTGGCTAGATTAACCTATATATCGACAGCTGTGTTCTTTGACTTGCCTGTTTACGTGCTCCCTTTATTCTGTTTACTACATCCTACCCTGCAATTATGCCGTACAAGAATTTATGTATACAACAACACATCGTGTTGTCGGTTTTTCATGTGTTCGTGTCCCATTCAACCAAGCATCGCATGATATAGGTTACATTATTCCAAATCAAAAACAGTTATGAGTTTGTTCCTATTGTAAGATGTTTGTGACTAACAGGGTCTTTTAACAAATAAAACTGCATATTATATACATTTTCTTGTTTAGAACATCAATATATATACCCAGCCAGTGCCCACGACTCTAATATCAAATACCGTGGTATGTACTATCCTGTCTTTGGAATAGTGCATATAATAGATCCCTTGCTACTAATGAAAAACTGTAGCGGGTTTCATATCTAGGACTATTACTAAATGTTTGACATCCAATAGCCGATGATTAATAAATCAATGTGCTCTAGTGGTGTCGTTAAACATATTATTTTAATTTTAAAAATCTCATGGCTTAACCAGCACGCCACTGAAGTCAATCCTTTAAGTAGTTTACTCACATAATCAAGTGAATCAAGATATGAGTGGTGATAATGATTGAACAAGTTAACATCCATCATAACACGACAGCGTCAGAGTGGGACACAACTGTCTGAGACAAACATCATTTTTGATCTTGGCAAATCGGCTGTTTTCTCAACGAACGACATCACTTTCTTCACCAGATAACGTAATCCACAGCCATCGCGCAGCTGTGCCGTTGTCCTCGACACAACCTGATGCAACCTGATGTCTGTTTCGGCAAGCGCGGCCATGTTGTCTGGAGGTTATGTAATGACATTTTCTGTAATAGTCCCACGTAACCTGTAACCTATCGTTTGAGACATGCAACATATTTCTTGTAATGGTCACGTAACCCGTAACGTATTCTCACTGTCGTATAGTGTTGTAAGATTGACAATTTCCGACAAGGAACATTTGTAAGACATGTCGTCTGCAACATTGAAGATGTACCACTGTATTGTCTGTCTGCATTATTACACACTTCTTCAGGCCCCTAGGAACGATATCTAGAGGAGGCACAATGTATAGTTGTGTGTATGTGTGTGTGTACCGTATTTGTATCTTTATACATAGCAGGACAATTTCGTCCTGGAATGTGGGACTTGGGGACTGTGCCACTTTCATCCGATTCCTACGGGCCCGTTCTTAAAAACACTGGTTCTAGTTCCTTATTTCGGACAGTACAACATTTGTATTGTTACATTACTTACAACATTTTGCTTGTATTATTAATTTTGGTTAATCTAATTTGTTTCTGGTAGCCCTGATGTTTATAATAACTCACATTTCTTTTTTATGCAAAGCAAGGATACGTACTTTATAAACTAGTATCAGTGACTTAAATTTGTCTGCGATTGATGATACTCTTTCTCCGCTTCAGTAGTATTCTCTATGGCAAATATATAGCGCACAACTTTGCATGATACTGGAAAGCATATTTCCTTTACACATATTCTAAACCCTACTACACGTTTGTTTCATCACAAAATATATTAAGTTTACTTTTGATTAACCAGATATAACCATCTTCCAAATAAATGCATTATACTCTTTCATCAGATCACCTTGAGACCCATCTATTAGACAGTCTTGGAGACCAAGAAGAAATTAACATAATTATTTGATTGAATAGACAATAGCTGAAGGAGATTGACGAACAGTCAAAACATTTTATTTAATGTACAGAAGAAATTAAAACTGTTTTATTTACATTAAGGAAGTGTTTTGTTTAACGATACATTGATATATTGACATCGGCTACTGGATGAAGGGTAATTTTGATATATAGCGTTAGAGAAGAAACTCGCTACAATTTCCCATTAGTTGCAAGGTATCTCTTATGTGCACAGACAGGATGTTCAGAAAGTACTCGTCCGCTCGCCAAATGAGAGTAATAATTTTGCCAAACAAGTTTTAAAAAATGTTACTACAAGTCCGACAGATTATTTGCCTTTTTTGACGGACTGGACTGACACTCTTACACACTGACACTCTTACACTCTGTCTGTCTGTCTGTATCTCTCTCTCTCTCTCTCTCTCTCTCTCTCTCTCTCTCTCTCTCTCTCTCTCTCTCTCTCTCTCTCTCTCTCTCTCTCTCTCTCTCTCTCTCTCTCTCTCTCTCTCCGCCACTCCGCAGCAGCCATGCCAAACCATTCAAACAAATAGATTCAAATGATGACAAAATACACAACAATACATGTACTACATTGGCAATAGAATGCGCAGTTCCAAATACGCAAAAGCGCGATATTCCGGAAACAGAACCGGTCATAGGTTAATAATTTCGAGAAAGTTGTTTATGTTGTAAGTATGTTGCCGGTGTGTGTTAAATACTCGTGGTTGTCACATGAATTTTATAAACCAGTATGAAAAAAATTTGTGAAAACCTTTTTCTTTTCCAGAATATATATTTTTTTATTGATTTCTCAATCGAGGTTTGTATGTTGATTTCGTTCTCCATGTGGTCACTTAATACCAAGTCTTCTTATTAATGTTTTGTTTTTTCAATATTGAAGACAGCGTATAATATAACATTTTTAAACAATAATATATTGGCTGACGGACTAATAAACATTCTGGCGGGCTAGTAAATTTAATTTGATTATGGTCCGACGGGCAGGTGAAATATTGTAATTTTCTGTACCCTATTAGTACATACCACGGCCTTTGGTATACCAGTCGTGGTGCACTGGCTGGAAATTTACATTAAGAAGGTGCATGATAGTAACAGCCAAAGAGTGATAAGTAACAAAGTGATACAAGTGTTAATATATATGACATCAGTGTCTTTCAGATATAGGGAAGATATAGTGAACAACTAGCCGACAGTAACATTTGTTAAGAATTGTAACTGGTGTTTTTTCTCTTCCAGCGCGTAACAGTTCATTCACCTTACAGACAAGTGGCCGGTGTTTTGATACACTGAGAAGCGGTTCAGTCCTGCTAAATTACCACGTGTTGCCACAACACGTGTTCCAAAAATATCACATTTGTTACACGTGCATTCGCAAGACGTTTGCACTGGGGTCAGTGGATATAAACATTTACGAGTAATAACTAAAACCTGGTACAAGAAACATTAAACGTTTGTTTTGTTTAACAACACCACTAGAGCACATTGGTTTATTAATCATTAGCTGTTAGATGTCAAACATTTAAACATTTGGTAATTATAGCATATAGTCTTAAGAGATGAAACCCACTACAATTGTCCATTAGTAGCAAGGAATATTTTATATGCATCATCCCACAGACAGGACAACACATAAGACGGCCTTTAATACATGACTCATGGTGCACTTACTGGAATAAGAAATAGCCCAACGGGCCCACCGACGGGGCTCGATTCTAGAACGGGCGTGCATCAGATGAGCGCTCTACCACTGGGCTACGTTCCGCCCCTTGTACAAGAGGGATGAGTCTCCATAAAATATAATTAATAATATTCGTAAATATTTGCTATTCGATGATTAATGGGTACTACATTATTTTATTATTTAAATCATGGGTTTTCCTTTCCGTTGTTGTTCATACCATTCCGGCAGAAAGTAACAAAGATCTGCAGTGCGCCACTGTTTGCTAATACGTTTATATCAAACATATGATCATTATCCTTAAGAACCTCATGCTATTGAATATAATACTTGGTACAACCACTGACGGTTAGAATATCAAAACTATTAGAGCCAGAGAACTTCAAGCCTGACAATCAGGGTTTAATTAAACATCATGCACTTGGAAGCAGTTTATACCCTCTTTCTATTGATTTATTACATGAATGTCACTTTCTTATCTTCATAAATTACACATTTTCACATTTTGGCCGTCAGTGTATTTTATTTTTTGGCTAAGTTCCTCACACTGCTTTTCATAATATCTTCCATGAATGGAACTCAAGTGAAATTAGGATGGAATTTCCACCAGGCTTGTTTCAGCGGTCGCTGCACGTGTTCCTGAACGTCTGTCGCTGCAAGTAGATGTGTTTTAAAACGATTCCTCAACGAACAAACTTCCCAACAGCTGTCTTCTATTTTTAGCGCCAGTTGATAAAACCAAACGACTTCTTGACTCACAAAAATTGATGAATGAAATGTTGACTTCCACAAAATTTTACTTTCGTAATTAGATTTCCAAATTCTTTGGCTTCTGGCTTTGAAATCAAATCCAGGTTTTAAACCAAGTGCTTCTTGAAAGCTACGCCAAACATTTTTGTCCAAGCAGCTGCAGAACACGTGCTATACTACATAGCGAATGAAGACCAGTGCACGTGCATGCTCATAATTACCAGCAATCATGTGTTATCAGAAATTGTGTTTGAAGACGTTACGAAAGCGCTTTATAAATTTTAAGGCATTATATATAAACTGGATTATATGGCCTACATATGTGGTTTTTAATGTATGTCAAGAGATACTGAACGTATTTTACACTTCAAAGATTATATACTCCTTAATTAGAAGGTGTGAATATCAGTAGGAAGTAATTTATTAAACGTTCACATTCAAATTATCGTCTGGTATATAACGAATCCATGTCTAACAAATTGTCGACGAAAAAAAGAAAGAAAAAAAAAGAAGAAAGAATTGGTAAGACCGCTTATATTCGAACAAAATTGATATAAACCAAATTATTCATTTAATGAATGAATGAATGAATGAATGAATGAATGAATGAATGAATGAAAGAATGAATGAAAGAAAGAATGAATGAATACTTAAAAATACAATACCGTACCCTTGAACAAAAATTAAATCGGCCGTAGGTTATCAAAGGTGTATATGTAAACAAAATAAATTATCCACAGTAATATTTAATGAATCCAGTGTAAAGATGTGTTAAAACTATAAAAGTTCTGAATGAGTGGAACTATGTATGTAATATCAAATTTACTGCTAATCTAAAACAAAAGCTAACAACCACATACGCATGCACGTACGCGCTCGCACACACACACACACGCACACATAGCCACACAAATACACATACAAACACACATTCGTAAATACATACACATACGCACGCACACACAGTCACACATACAAACACACATACGTATATACATACACACACACCATGACACACACACATACACACGTACAAAACACATAGCTACACAAATACATACACACCATAACACACACGCACAAAACATATACATACAACACAAAAATGGCAACACACCCATGCCTCCCCCCCCAAAAAAAAAAAAAACCCACCCCAAAACAAACCTAACCCATCATAACAATAAAAACAAGACACCAGCAACAATACCAAACAATAAAACAAACATGTACAGTCTTGACCACGTGTCTGATTTTACAAAACATTCGTTGCTGTTCTTGTTCATGTCTGGTGATTAGACTATGAGAAGAGTAAGAGCATTATCGAGTAGGGGGGGGGGGGGGGGTGACGAAGACATTCCTCCACCGTGCTGTAACAAGCCGTGTCACCGTGCTCTCTTGACAGCAGCGACATGCTGCCGCATTCCACGTCCCGCCCTCTGAATGGGGGACAGTTACAGGGGTAAACCTCTTCACGTGTAATTACCTCCTCGGGTGAACTCGCATGTCAACAGGTATGTCAGCTATCGGGTAATTAGGTACTGCTCTTCAACCAGATACCGTTTTAGTCCAGTGGTAACAGCTTAAGTTGGTTGCCTCAAGTTTCGTTGACTGGTCTTGCGATAATTTTGTAGTTCTGTTGTGGTTTTTATAACCATCCCAGCCAGTGCACCACGACTGTGGTATGTACTACCCTGTCTTTGGAATGGTGCATGTAAAAACAATCCTTGCTGTTAATGGAAAAGAGTAGGCCATAAAGTGGCGACAGCAGGTTTCTCTTTCAATATATGTGTGGTCTTTAATCATGTCTGATGCCATATAACCCTAAACAAAATGTTTTGAGTGCGTCGTTAAATAGAACATTTCTTTCTTCTTCTTTTTTTATAACCGTCCGTCTGTCTTGTGTGTCTCTGTCTTTGTCTGTCTCTCTGTCTCTCTGTCTCTCTCTCTCTCTCTCTCTCTCTCTCCATCAAATCCGCAACTCCGTAGCAGCCATGCCAGATATCCAAACCATTCAAACAAATAGATCCCAATGATGCCAACATATACATCCATACATGTACCACATTGGCAATAGACTTCGTAGTTCCAACTTACGCAAGGGGGTGGGGGGTGGGGTAAATAATTTCAGTTTAATTTGCCGTAAGAAGAACAGTAAAAGTGTTTTGGAAGTAACACAGAAACACAATAGAACAAACAAACCAATTTTGTGTGTAATTTAAAAAACAATGGGCTCAGGAGTAAATACGTTGTAGTACATACCACAGTGAAAAAAAAAAGAAAAAAAAAAAAAAAAAAACGACGCGAAGGACTAGATTAGAACCCTGTCTGACATGTGTTTTGGAGAACTCGGCGGTTGTACTCAATGCACGCGTGCCTGAACTATTAATGGTTATATGCATGTGTCGATTGACTGACTGACTGACTAAGGACGGACCGACTGATTGTTTGCCTGACTGACTGATTATTGACAGCCTTATTGGTTGACTAACCGACTAATTATTGACTAAATGAGGGTCAGATGGCCTCTAAGATCCGAACACGTATCTGTTTCTATTTGAAGACGTCCCTATATTACTATGCTGCGATTATTTTACTAACCACCATGCGTTAGTTTAGACTATGTACGACCTTACTTAGGTTATATGACAACAGCTTTGAAAACTGAAATGCATGTTATATGTTCATCCTTTCTCTTGGAAAAGGAAGGAAATGAGATAAATATTTGCATCTCAAGGCATTTCACATGACAGTTATTCGGTATCTAATACACAATTACTGGTATTTTGAAACATGGTCGAAAAAGACTGAGGAAACTTGCTGCCACCAAATAATGGACTTTATATAAGTATTTGTCCATGGGGAGGTACCTACCATGTTCATTAACATTGTGTGGTGCAGTGGAGGTGGGGCGAGTTCTTCGAAGGGAATCAGTCCTAAGACCTATCGCACCTCAGGCGAGTGATCCACCATTGAGCTATATGCCTCTTCAGATAAAAAGAAACTTAATTTTGTCAGTGCCTTGTTAATCAGTGATAATATGCGTCAAAGATATGGCAGATCGTAACACTTTAGAGTGCAAGAAAAGAAGCACCATGCTTCCATAGGTCACACCCAATAGCCGATGCGAATGTTTGTGCTGGGGTGTCGTAGATATCCATGTATTCTTTCATTCCACTGGTTACATATTTTGGGACTGCAATAAGCAATACCCTGATCATTTAAATACCAGCCTCGGAGTAGAGTTGTAACATGAAATAACACAATACGGCCATCCAGGGGCATTGAACCAAGGAGCTGTTGCATCTGGAACAGAAGCTCTACGGCTAATCTACAACCTGCTTTAGCAAGGGTGATGGTGTTCCAGTTTATACCGACAACAGTCATCAAAAACAAAGCTTCTTTAGGTCATCTTGGTGGAAAATATGATCACACCACAAACCACAAGTAAGATTGTTCTCAATATCGGTTACTGTGGCGTCTCCAAACTCTCATATGGGATTAGTACAGTAAATATCCCGCAATTATGACTCTTTAAGGCGTGAAAGAGGATTTCAATTTGACACAAGTCACACCGGTATCTCCCATTATCTTGCTACAGGCGATAGTTATAGGTAAAAGATATCTACAGTGTCTTGACCCGTCGATCGAAATTGTTGGGATTGTCGACATTTTTCTATCGTATTCAAACAGGAAAATCATGTTTATCTGACACGTGGGGGTCACGCGCCAAACGGGAGATATGTACGTCTGAGACACATCTCTATCGGTCCATTGTTAGATTAACAAATTATCAACTGAGTAAATGCATTCCCAAACACGAACTCCATAACGCGTGATGTGACTTGTTTTTACTTATGTAAAGACTCGCACTCACAACGAGAAAGGTATTTTGGTTATGAGGAAAACAAAACCATTGTTTAGCCCAGTATTTATCAGAGTATTTCGAGAATTTGATGATCAAAGTGACAGTTCGGACTAATTATATTCGCGCATCTCGCATCACATCAATGCAAATGAATAACCAAGGACAAATGGAGGCTGAAAGTTTAAACATTAAATTTAGATGTGTTGTCTTCAAAACGTTCCATTGTTTTAGCGATATTAGCAACAGGCAGTTAGAGAAAGCAGTCCAGTGGACCGAATGGGTATTCATTAGTGATACTGTATTTATTTAATATTTTTAAACTATTATTTACTAAATATCATTCGCTAAAGCAAATAAACCAGGATGACAAGGTAGCTATAACAGACACCAAACACCACCACATACGCTATTTAGACTGAATTTCCCAAATTCTGCTTAAGAGGATTTTTATCAAACTATTTAAAATAATTTCTAGTTTTTAAATTACTGTTACGAAATATAAACTCAGATCTGTAACGGGTTCAGGGACATGCTTCCCTGGACATTTTGAAATAAAGATAACGAGTAACGCTTTTTAAGGACAATTGTTATCATAAACTGTGGATGATGAATTGAAAACAAAAATCATTAAAAGGGCATTTTAATCGGGCGGGGTGTTGTGAGTTCACTGGACCCGTGTGAATTCCCTCTAGAAACCCCCAATGTCATAACGCATATTAGACAAACAGTAGGCCATCGAACTAGATCCTCTTTCCCTTTGGGGGACCATCATTATAATATGCCCATATAATAATGTTTATGAAAATAATATTAACAGCAGAAAAACTGAAACATTTTTAACTGTACAATGTCTAATAAATACACTTATGACTTGTCGGTTATAAAAAATAATAATATAAAAAAACGAAAAAACAACACACCCCAACCCTGACTGATAGTACCTGAAAGTTTGCATGTAATAAAATAGCATTTTCCTCTAACACGAAAAGAACAAACACATTGACCTGCGGGTTTATTTATGTCTTTGCGTTCATTTGCTATCACTCGTTTATTTTAAATCATTGAGTAACCGTGTTATCGGAACCATCCGTTTCACATACTCCACTCTTAAAGAAAACTGACACTAGAAATAACATTTTCCTTCAACTGCAGATGGCGCTGTTATCAATCACGTAAGAGTGGCAGATTTCGGCATGTAGAGCGTCAGGGAAAAAGGGGGAAAAGTCGATGGTTTGTACATCTGGCTTCTTTCTAATTCTATTTCCACCATCAACAAACGCTCCAATTGTGTAGTCGCATGTCAGATCATTACGAGTCTTTAGCATACTGTTTATTTACCACGTATTTTCTAAACAAACTGGCTTTTTTTTTACCTCACTATTTTTTTTTCTGTGGTTCTATAAGTGCATTTTACCATCTGTTGAGAAGAGTGTATATCTAAACTAGCAAAGGCGTGGGTGTATTTTCTCCACTATTAAAGAGCGGCCCGTGTACTATAACTGTTTCTGCGATGGGAATTAAAGAGATAATTACAAATCCTCACGTTTTACCTGGTGACTCATGACTGCACATCTATAATGAGAAAACGTTATTTTAGTTTGTTCATCACCGGGGGGGGGGGGGGNGGCGTAGCCCAGTTGTATAGCATTCGCCAGATGCGAGGTCGTTCTAGAATCGATCTCCGTTGGTAGGCCCGTTGATCTATTTTTTGTTTCAGCCAGTGCACCACGACTGATATATCAAAGGCCGTGGTATGTGCTATCTAGCCTGTGAGTTAGTGCATATAAAAAATCCCTTGCTACCACCGGCGTAGCCAGGATTTTATATTAGGGGAACACATATTGGAGGTGGGGGAAACTCTATGTATGTATGTGTATATGTTATTGTGTATGTATGTATTGATGTATGTGTGTATGTATGTATGTATGTATGTATGTGTGTATGTATGTATGTGTGTATGTATGTGTGTATGTATGTGTGTATGTATTGATGTATGTATGTATGTATTTGTGTATGTATGTGTGTATGTGTGTATGCATGTATATATGTGTGTAGGTATGTGTGTAGGTATGTGTGTATGTATGTATGTGTGTATGTATGTATGTATGTATGTATGTATGTATGTATGTATGAGTTTATAACATTTAATACAGGTTTTTTTTTTAAGTTTGATTTGGGGCCCCGTGCACCCCACCCCCCTCACTATGCCATTGCTTGCTACTAATGAAAAAATGAAGCGGGTTTCCTCTCTAAGACTATATTAGAATTACCAAATCTTTGACACTCAATAGCCGATGATTAATAAATCAATGTGCTCTTGGGTTGTTGTTAAACAAAAACAAACTTGAACTATTCTTGGTATGTTGTTTTGTTTTTTGTTTTTGATGTTGTTGTTTTTTCTTTTCTTTTCTTCTTTTTTTGGTGTGTGTGTGTGTGGGGTTTTTTTTAATTTAAATTATTTTTAATTTTGATCTTTTCCCCCCTTTTTTAAATTCTATTTATATATTTTTTCCTATAAAATGTCAATGTGCGCGTTTTAAGATATTTCAGGAAATTTAATCTGCCTGATATTTTTAGAAAAGACGTCTAATAAATTTATGATCGTCGAGCGGTTTATTATTATTTCTTTCTCGGTTGAGGTTATCGGGTAGTTCAGAGTTTCGAGCCTGGG
>JAECMU010095321.1:456-15436 GCA_016106625.1 Dracogyra subfuscus | reverse complement strand
TGTTGGTATGGCCGTCTTAAACAATATAGGTCATCGTGTAGGGTCCAATGACTTCTCGTACTTTACGTTTTATTGTTTTAAAGCATTTCACGTGAGAAAAAAACAACAAAAATAACAGGAATAACTAAATAGATCATTTATTAAAATAGTCAGTTTTGTTAAATCTTTGAGACAAGTCCTTAGTGGTACAGTTGGAAAATAGCATACATTGGATATATTTATCTGTTCTGTTCTATGGGCATCACATGGACATCACAACCTTTTCATATACCAGTCTCTGAGTACAATACATAAACCAAATATACTAACGGATCGATCCACAGACCTTTCCAACCTCAGACGAACGCTTTAATATTCAAGTTTGTACCTTTTTGAAACCATCATGTCACCGAGTTGATGACTAAAACACTTTTAGTTTCACACTCAAAAACAGAAGACTTGAAAATTAAATAAAAGATTTACATCAATGAAAACAGTTTATGTTGTTAAATCTTTGCAACAAGTCCTCAGTGGTACAGAGCGTGTCCGTATCCCAGTCCTCGTCCTCCGAATCCAAATCCACGTCCTCCAAATCCAAGTCCACGTGCACCGAATCCAAGTCCATGGGCACCTAGTCCAAGTCCGTGTCCTCCGAATCCGAGTCCGTGTCCGTGTCCAGCGAAACCAAGTCCAGCTCCGAGCCCGTGTCCGTGTCCGTAGCCGTATCCATGTCCGTATCCTATGGATGTATAAATCATGAAAAAGATTAAAATAAAAAACAACTTGTGTATGACAATTTAGCGTCTTCTGTTAAGCCTAAAACTTAATAACGTTTTTTGAGGGACGATGATGGCGGAGAATTCTGATGTGATGACGTCGCTATGAAACTGTCATTAGCCGCATTTTGTTGATTTGCACATTTCCTATAAAAAAATATATAATCCTATTTAACTCGATTGTTTACAAAGAGTCCAATCGCATTACAATTTTAATATATCCCAGTGATTTATGCGGAGATTATGTTGAGTGACGTATATAACAATATGAAACTTACTGTAATCTGCAATTTTAATACACTCACAATCTATCAATCCCATTCTATAATATGCTTTACGAATACACAACACAGATATGATTACTGTTACAGAAAAGTCGGGAGTTTTCGTTATCAAAGGATATAGTCAGCGTATGTGTTTAATTTATTGTCATATCTCTTAAACGGCATTGCTTCACCAACCAATGGCGGATCACAAGAAGATTTGGATGATCTATTCTAAATGTTCAATAATCAACACCTACCTCACACGTGTCTCCTCGCTACATCCTCCCCCACTACTGTGTCACTCATTTAATAGGTTATTATACATCAGTAAATAGTTCTACACCACTCACCGTAACCATAGCCTGGGTATCCGTAACCATATCCGGCATGTCCGTAAACGGGGCCACCATAGCCAGCAAGTCCGTGGAGACCAGCGGCTCCATGGAGACCGCCGATTCCGTGGAGACCAGCGATTCCATGGTAACCAGCACCATGTCCGTAGTTGTAGGTGGGGTACCAGGCGAGAGCAGTGCAGCACACAAGTGCGAACAGAACGGTGGACAGGGCGGTCTGTAAATAGAATATTTTGTTTATAAATATACATGTGTATTTGACAAACATGTCCACGCTAAAACTAATAACGTTTGTGAAAATTGTAGGTACTGTCTTCCAGTGGCCTAGCCAGGATTTTATACATTGAATGTTGAAATGAAAGTATAAGTGGCATTATGGGACAGGTCTGAAAGCAGTTTCCTGTAAATTAAAACAAGGCTGTATGAGACGAAATAGAAACCACTTGATATTTTTAAATTGCCTGCGGAATTTAAACTGTAAAACTCTGTATATCACAAACATTGTGATGATCATACGTTCACCTCAGCTGAATATTTAAAATGTGAAGGCACCTTATGTTTTAAACAGTTATATACACCAAGCAAACCATTTTATAAATTGAAGTATCCAACAGGACATTTATCTAAGAAACCTTACGTTCATGTTGATTGTTGTCGTACTAGGACGACGAGATTCTGAAGACTGAACTGAGAACTGTGATGACCAGTAAAGATAGGCACACACTATTTATACTATTTACACTCACTCTGTCACCGTCACGCCAATGTGGATTATTATTACTGAATAAAATCATCATTGAACTATCCATAAGCGGACTTTATGGGATATAACTGTTTAATAGGCGAACATTTGAAACGCAGCAATATAATCTCGGCTCGTAATAATATGTTACTTAGTTCAACAATGACTACTTTATAATCTCTACATCGTGTAGTGCATTAAATATTTTACAACAGTAAAATATTCGAAATACTATCATACGTGTACCAGTGTTAATGTAGGGAAGGTTTCCATGAAGGAATAAATATTTAAGAACAGATCAGTATGAAAATA
Source organism: Dracogyra subfuscus (assembly GCA_016106625.1). Taxonomy (NCBI): domain Eukaryota; kingdom Metazoa; phylum Mollusca; class Gastropoda; order Neomphalida; family Peltospiridae; genus Dracogyra; species Dracogyra subfuscus. The sequence goes on along the minus strand of JAECMU010095321.1, from coordinate 13,008 downwards.
CATCCGCCATTGGGTGCGAAACAATGCTACATGTATATGAGGAACTAAAGGACCCTAAAAACATTCTCCGTCCAAAACAAAGAAGACAAAAAACAATAAACAAAACCAGAGATACGATTGCCAAAAGCAGTCCAGTATGTATATGAGATGCCCCATTGTTTCATTTCTAATATGTGCACACAAAAACCTTAAAAATAAAAAATAAATAATTTGAAGGAAAACACAAACGATTAAATTGTTAACATAATTCAAGCAGTACTTTTTATATGTACAAAGAATACATACCAATGCATATATTCGATTTAATTTTAACATAATTCAGGCAGTACCAGTGCATATATTTTACTGAATTCAGCGACTATTTGGGCACAAAAAGTCATGAAAGTTTGAAAAACCAATATTAAACTTTTAGTGATATTTATGATGAATAAATTGCAATCTGTTCATAGATGACCTCTCGTCGTGTCCGAGGATTCACCTAATTAGCATATTACGAGCAGAATTCGCGTCGGAGATTACAGCACCGAGTTTTAAATGTTCACCTTTTAAACAATCGTAATCTATAAAATCTTATTATAAATTCCAGTGATGATTTTATTCAGCAGTAATTATACACTTGTGACGGTGTGAGTGTAAACAGTATAAATAGTATTAGTATGTGTCTATCTTCACTGGTCATCACAATTCTCAGTTCAATCTTGAGAATCCTAATACAATAACAGTCAACATGAACGTGAGTGTTTCGTAGATAAATGTTCTGTGATATTCTTTGAATTGTTTGCCATGTTTGCCTAGCTATGCTAGTTTTATGAAACTGTTTAAAAGTTTGGGTACGAAATTTAGAAGGAGACTATTGCATAAAGGTTTAAGAGACATTCCTGAGTTTTCTGAAATTTTTAATATGTTATCGACTAACAGAGACTTTTTAATGATTTTAATTACATATGAAATATATTTTTCTGCATAAAATATTAGTGGCTGTATTTTAAACGTGTTTCTGATCGTTTTAATATTTGTACTAGGTTAAATTTCATTTTATTTTATTTAGCGTGACATATTGAAACAGTTCTTATTTATAATATCTAATATCTAATTGTGATCAAAGTCATTTGTTTATTGTTATATTTTAACACTGCATAGTGTGTTTACGTTGTAGAGTGAAAGATCAACATTAATGGTGTAAACGTAGTTTAGTCCAAAAACACTATTTGGTTAGTGACTGCCGAATAAATGTAAATACTTTTTTTTTTTTTTTTTTTTTTTTTTTTTTTTTTTTTTTTTTTTTTTTTTTTTTGGTTAGTTTGTTTAACGACGCACTCAACACATTTTAATTACGGTTATATCGGCGTCGGACATATGGTTATGTCGAGAAAAAAACCCAGTGGTCAGCTGACGGGGATCGATCCTAGACCGACCGCGCATCAGGCGGGCACTGTACCACTGGGCCAAGCTGCCCGCAGCAAATGTAAATACGTACAATAATATTTTTATTGTTATTTGCAGACCGCCCTATCCACCGTTCTGTTCGCACTTGTGTGCTGCACTGCTCTCGCCTGGTACCCCACCTACAACTACGGACATGGTGCTGGTTACCATGGAGTCGCTGGACTCCACGGAATCGGAGGTCTCCATGGAGGCGCTGGTCTCCACGGACTCGCTGGCTATGGTGGCCCCATTTACGGACATGCCGGATATGGTTACGGATACCCAGGCTATGGTTACGGTGAGTTTAATATACTGTAAACCGTTAAAATAATGCGTGCGTATAAATTTCGCGTCGTTCGCGTCCAACCTTATGTCGCGAAATTAATACGCACGCACTATTTTCCAGTGTGAAGTTTTGTTTTGAAATATTTTACTGAAAATAAAATTCACAAAAAGATTCAATCAACAGGCAAAGCCTATACCCGAGCTCTCTTTGATGGCGACTAATCGTTAATTGTTTTATATAGCTTCAATCGATGGCGACTAATCGTTTATTGTTTTATTTACCAAAGGGTGTTAACAGTTAACAAATGAAGCTGTGAATTGTGATTCTAATACATGTGAGGTGGGTAGAGCCTAATCCCCTCTACCGACTCTGTACCAGGCACAATTGCTAGATGTAGGACAATAGAATATTGATTTACAGACAGTCACTTTATAACAATTACACAGAGCTGTCTTTATCCACTTTTATTTTTTGGAGCTGTCAACGGTCGTTCGCGAAATTTAAACGTCGCGAACATCCGCTAAGGTATACATTCGCGAAAAAAAGACATCGCAATATTAATACGGTTTACAATAATTGATTATTTCTGTTCTATAACTGTTACGAGAAATGCATACCCAATAAAAGTTGCAAGTTGTCAGTGTACAGGTTTAGTAGCGATGTAACTTAAAAGGACTATATAATATGATTTATACTTACGATTTAACATATTTAATTTCTATCCTCCTTATATGCACCTTTCTTCAAATGTGACCGTATATATAACATAACATATATATTAATATAGTTTATTAGATTTAAGCATTCCAACTCAGACATACATTTCATATTCATTTAAAGCTGCTATGTCTGGAATATTTTTTATTATTTAAGCATTTAGAACAGTTAATCCGTTACATTTGGTGCATATAACACGCCACACTCAGCTTTGGATTCGCTATGCTGGCGTTTCCAAGTTAAAAATAAACCCGGTATTTTGAAAGTGGGACACTTTTGTCGGGCCGACAATGAGCTAAAAATAGTACGGATCGGCTAATGTTGCATTACAAAAACCGAGCAGTCAATTATAGCAGACAGTCATGTCGACGTTCTAAACATCGGACCACACCACAACACACATTATAAAAAGTCGTATGAGTCCGGTGTTTAGAATGTCGCCATGCGTGTCTGCTGAAATTTACAGATAACATGCGTTCGGTATTACAAAATGGCGAGCATTGTTCGAACTGGCTAGTAAGCATTTGACGACATGCGTTAATGATGACAACTCGCGAGTGAATTAAAAGTGCAGTTATGCTTGTATTTGAACTTAGAACTTGATTGTATACGATTGAATACAGACATAGCAGCTTTAAAATATATGTTATGTTATATATGCATATATGCTCGTCATGGGCACATGCATGAACAGAGGACGATCTGTTGGATGTTTATACAAAACAATGATTTAATTATAAAAACCAATACAACTGTCTGTACTATTCACTCCACAGCACAGCAAGACTCACGAGTATAGTTGATATTAACAAAGCAATCATAATGCGATATCGTTTATATAGATTTTCATTTGATCCACCACGCTCGTGAAAACATACATATTATTATTATTTTCCTTTTGATCAACCCACACTCTTTGTTTTTGTTTTGTTTAACGACGCACTCAGCACATTTTAATTGCGGTTATATCGGCGTCGGGGATATGGTTATGTCGAGAAAAAACCCCAGTGGTTAGCTGACGGGGATCGATCCTAGACGACCGCGCATCAGGCGCAACCCACACTCGTGAAAACATAATCTATTAAAATGTCCGTTTTGATCAGCCCATATTCCTGTATACATAAACATATTATTTTCAAAGGATACGGACACGGATATGGACACGGATACGGACTCGGAGCTGGACTTGGTTTCGCTGGACACGGACTCGGATTCGGAGCACGTGGACTTGGACTAGGCGCCCGTGGACTTGGATTCGGCGCACGTGGACTTGGATTTGGAGGACGTGGATTTGGATTCGGAGGACGAGGACTGGGATACGGACACGCTCTGTACCACTGAAAACTTATCTCAATTATGTGCTGACACAAATTCTTTTAATAAATGTATTTCATTAGTCCAGTCTTCTGTTGTTTGTGATATATGTGAATGTGAATCAAATATAAATGAAGCATTGCAAGTCTGTAGTACAGTGACTGATCTATGACTGGTATGTTACGATGTCGTGTCTGAACAAATGTAATAGACATTTAGCCTAGGGATTAGAAGAAATGGTTGTTGTGCAATATACTATGTTACTAATCTCTGCTGGTAATGTCATATGTGTGTTTTCCATTTTGTTTTCCATTGTGTGAAACAATTATCAATCCGCTAAGGGTCATGGAGTGTACCGTTTATGGAAAGGTTGTATAGAAAACACTTTTGACAATAATGAGAATTATTTGTCTTTAAAGCTACATTGTCTTGATTCCATATTATAACATCATGTACAAATATGAAATACAAGCTCAAATGCACTTATAAAAAAGTCGTGTGTGTTCGCTATGAACGGATATCGTCACAATTATACACTCGATTCGTTGTTAGTGCCGCCATAGCTCGGCAAAGTACAAACGACAGCCTGTTGTCAATTTCAGTTAACACGTGCGTTTGTCGATTTCAAATTGTAGGGTTCGTCTCAAAAAATTAAATGAAAAATCTTGCGCTGTACTAAGAACGTTCGGTTGAGGATACGGTACTAGAGTTTTTCATTAAAACCGGTTTGATCTTGACAACATATTATCGACAATCGTACCTTCCTATTTCAGAATTAATATTGTATAAAGTGTTAGTAGAAATTTCAAAGTTTAGTTTGTATACTAGTAACACATTAATCATGTATATATATATTTTTTTTTAAATAAAATATACTAAAGTAGACAATGAAAGTTTTATTTTTTATTTTACGTGCTAAAATCGACACATTCAAATAAATATTCTTTCGTTTGGAAAGGGTAAAGTTAAGAGGCAGGGGGTGTTTAACGACAAAGTTAGAGCATATTGATTTAGTAATCATCCGACGCCATACAACCGTAAATAAAATGTGTTGAGTACGTCATCAAATAAAACATATCCTATCCTTCTTTCCATCTGCTGTTGGATGTCTTAACATTTGATAATTTTCACATATAATCTTAGAGAGGGGCCGGGTGCATGTGCAGGGGGAAGGTACTGGAGGTCAAAACCCTTACTTGCCCAAGCTTGAAAAAATTGAAATGTATGTTCTAGGGGAGCATGGCCTCGTATAAACTTCACTCAACACATTCTATAACCCCAACCCCGCTGAAATCCCTACACACGCGCCTTGGAAATCCAATGCATTGTTTTGTTGTTGTTGATTTTTTTTAGCAAGGAATCGTTTATATGTACCATCCCAGACAGGATATCACATACCATGGTCTTTTATATACCATCCGATGGGGATCGATCCTAGATTGACCGCGCATTAAAAAACTCTCCACCTTTTTAGGTCTAAGTAATGAATAAAAATAACATAATATTATAGTCTTGAAAAATGTTACGTAAATCGAACACAGTACCCTTTTCCTCTACCCCAAGAGCGTTACATAATTAGTAACACCCCCTTACATATAACGCGTATGCCAACAGCTGGCCACTGTCAAAGTCTCATGGCAAATCCCCCACCCACCGACCCACGGAACGACGTACCAGACCACTATGGATATAACTATGTTTTGTAGATATGAGACGACAACCTCAATTAAGACCGGTTACATTTGTTAAAAAATTGCGAAATCTCACGTGATCTCTTGTTGGAAAGTTCACACCAATGAAAACCGAGATCGCTAGGAGCCCGACAAAAGTGTCCCACTTTCAAAATAATGACTATGTTGTTGTCCTGGATTAGCCAGTGTAGTGAAACCAATAATGAGTGCGGTGCTATATATGCACCAAACGTAATGGGATTTTCTGTTCTATATGCATAAATAATAAAAATATTCCAGACAGTGCCGCTTTAAGGATTATAGATCTCCGTCACAATAATACAAAACACCTTGTTTGAAACTAATTTCATAACAGTATGCTAATAATAATAAAAACAAAAGTAATAAGCGATATTGATAATCTTTTGAGACATTGATGAAACAATTAACAAATTATAAAACGACTTTGCAAATGTTATGAAGGAAAGTGATGAGCAACATATCATTTTCACAAAACAAGATATACATTTAAAGATATGAAATGTACTACTGATCGACAAACGATGCTAAATTTTAGTAAGATGTATAGGTAAACTGTCACAAAAGCATTCATTAAATGAAAACAACTGTACAAATGAAACATAAATTAATAAATTATTTGAATATTAAAAATAAATTACGAAAATCAGTAATGATGAATCTGAAGATATAAACATCGATGTAAGTTCTGAAAGTAATATCCTCAATGGTGATATTTCTAAAATGAAATTCATTCTGCTATTAAAAAAACTCAAAAACATCAAAGCTATTTGGGCAAGTTTGGTATCATTTGAAAGATTATTGTCTCTAGTGTCTAATATTATGTTAATCTTTTGTTCAGTAGATGTGGTTTAGTCATTTATAATGCAACTAATTGCATTAACAATGAAAGCAGAAATACTTTACGACAAATTCTATTAACACTTTTATCAGCATATTTGTTATAAATAAATGCGTAGAAATAAAAATCTTTATACAGTATTAATCCTATATATGTCCTTTATTTACATGGAGTCGCTGGTCTTCACGGAATCGGCGGTCTCCATGGAGGCGCTCTTCTCCACGGACTCGTTGGCTATGGTGGCCCCGTTTACGGACATGCCGGATATGGTTACGGATACACAGGCTATGGTTACGGTGAGTTCAATATAATTGATTATTTCTACTAACGAAATCATTCTCACTGTTAAGAGAAACGCAAAGTGGTCAGTGTACAAATTTTGTAGCGATATAACAGAAAATTATTATGTAATATACATTATACTTCCGTTCTTGACATATTTAATTCTCCATCTTCCATATATGCACCTCTTTTCAAATATAATTTTATATATAATATAACATATGTATTGTAGCATAGCACAGTTTATTAGATTTAAGATTTACATATAATGTCACGTTATAATGTTGGATATATATATATATATATTAAGTATAATACAAACCAAAAGAAACATCTGTACTAGTCACAACACAGGATCTCAAGACTCAAAAGTACCCTAATGCGATGTCGTTTATGCAGATTTCCCTTTGATCCACCACGCTCGTGAAAACACATATTATTATTTCCCTTTTGATCAATCACACTCCTCAAAACATATACATATCATTTTTTTCTTCTTTTAATCAAACCACAAACATATATTATTCTTCACAGGATACGGACACGGACTCGGAGTTGGACGTGGTTTCGCTGGACACGGACTCGGATTCGGAGGACATGGACTTGGACTAGGCGCCCGTGGACTTGGATTCGGCGCACGTGGACTTGGATTCGGCGCACGTGGACTTGGATTTGGAGGACTTGGATTTGGATTCGGAGGACGAGGACTGGGATACGGACACGCTCTGTACCACTAAGAACTTGTCTCAAGGATTTAACAATACAAACTATTTTAATAAATGTACATGTTTTATTTAGTTACTCCAGTCTTCTGTTGTTTGTGTTATATATCAATGTGAATTAAATATGAGTTGAGCATCGCAAGCCTGTAGTACACTATCTAATCTACGACTGGCATATTGTGATGTCGTGTCTGAACAAAAGTAATAGACGATTTTGCCTAGGGGTTAGATAAAACGTCATAGATTATCTTACTGATCTCTGCCAGTGATGTTACATTTGTGTTTTCCATTGTGTGACTCAATGAGCAGTCATCTAAGGGTCATGAACTATACTGTTTATGGAAAAGTTGTATAGAAAGCACTTTTGTCAACAACGAGAATAAGTTGTCTTTAACCACTACATGAGTCTGTCAAAATTATATATATAAAACACTTTTTGATATCAGAATCATTAAGCTTTAAAGGCTATCAGGTGTCACAGCAGTATGATAATTATAATAATAATAAACGTTATATGCGATATTGATGATCTTTCGAGAAATGTATTGATGAAACAGTTAACAAATTATTAAACGATTTTGCAAATGGTATGACGGTAAGCGCTGAGAAAACAGTCGGTATTATTGACAACAACAATAAATATATTAGAAAATATACAGAATTATATAAGGATGATAGGTACAGGGTTCGTAGACCAGTACCGGCTCCAGTCCAGAGTGAGTTGTAACACCTCAATGTGACCAATACCACCAAGAAGGTCCGGAATCGATTTGGATCCATTTGCACGGTCCTGGAAGAAGCTTTATTGTATTAATTTGAATCTCCGACATGTACCATAAAGATCAGTATTAAACAATAGAATGTTGGTCCAGAATATCAAATCACTACTCTGAAGTTCAAAGGCAAATGCGACCAACCGTAGTGAATTTCTCGGCTGCCTAATTATCACGTATTAGAAGTTTTAAATAAAATGATGATTGTTTGTTACACATGTTAAGGAATGGTCCTACAATTACATCTTTTAAACATATTTAAACCCAAGGAGGCCACACAAAAAGTAGAATAGAAATAACACAAATAACTCAATTTGAATGACATAATGCAAAATGTTATAAATTGCATTAATTTGAATTACATGTACCAAAATGATCAGTATTAATTTTGACATGAAGTTTTTATGTGAATTTAACATATATGAGATGTTTCTTTATTTCTGTATTTTTTTCCTGGGTTTGTTTTTCTTTCCTATAACCAAGACCACTGCACTCTCTTCTCTCTCACTAACTAACTAACTTAACAACTAACCCATTGTCCTGGACTGATATATCGAGTGTGTGAGGACTGTGGTGTGAGGTGTGTACCCAGGACAGCATACTTGAATCGTAATCGGATATAAGCACGAATATAAGTTGAAAGGAAATAAACAACTGAAATTTAAAGGGACATTCCTGAGTTTTAAGATGTTATCAACTAACAGACTTTTTTGACGGCTGTAATTACAAATCGACTATATTTTTTCTGCATAATATATTTGTGGCTGTACGTGTTTCTGGTCGTTCTAATATTTGTACTAGGTTATGTTTCATTTTATTTCAAAAAACGTTTTGTTTTCGTACGTACGAAATTATTTGAAGACAGTATCCAGTTTGGGCTTCTTACATATATTAACACGACCAGAAACACATTGAATATACAGACACTGATGTTCTAAACAAGAAAGTATATTTAATATGTAAGTTTAATCGTAGAAATATTTTATTGGTCCGAAACATCTTACAATGCAACAAACTCGGGAATGTCCCTTTAATCATACAAAATGTACTACTGGTCGACAAACTATGTGATATTTTGTTTTAATGTATAACAAAATTGTTAAATTTCACAAACGTATTGAGTAAATGACAACAAATATACAAATGATATAGGAATTGATTTTAAGTATAAATCAAGGAAACCAGTAATGATTAATCTGAAGATGTAAATATCGATATTACATCTGAAAGTAATATTCTCAATCTAAATATGAAAACGAATCCTATTTAATCTGATGATTGGTTAGCTAGCATTATTAAACCTATTTAAAGGAAAAAGATGTCATGTCAAAGACCTTGAATCTTATAGACGACCTATAACAATAATAAGCTTTTTTTGGCAAAGGTTTCACATTATAATTCTAAACAAACAAAAAATCACTTTCTCGAATCAACAGAAACATTTATAAGCAACAATTGGAGAGAACTATAGGTTTCGTCTTCCGCTTTCTGTCCGTCTGTCTGTTCGTGCGTCCCACGTATTGTTTTCAGGGGGTGTTTTTGCATTGCCTCAAGATATTGAGTTTAAAATGTTACCATGTAGTCACAAATCGAGTTCGTCTGTCATAGCGATTTACCCATTTGTGTCAGAATTGTGGCCCCTGAAGTTAGCAAATGAGATGTAAATTAATCGAGATGAATTATTTGTTATTAAAACCACCAGAATGACCAGCAACACTTCGGTTCTATGGAAACAGATAATCTAGAGAATAAAATAAACGTAATGTTTGATTTCAGTGATTATAAACAGTTCTAAGAGTGAAAAAATACGACTTAGTGTTTAAAAAGCTGGGTATGTCCCTTTAACATTCTGCAAATGTACTACTGTAAAACTCAATAACTGATGTATGCATTCATAGTCACTGTTCAAAAACATTTCAATAGCAACCTTACATTGAACGCTGTGTAGTGTTCCGAAAAAAACCTCACACAAACAAAAACAACGTTAAGCTCTAGTTAATTTTTAAGTAAGGATATCCAAAATGACGTCATTCACAGTTTGACGTAATTTCCATTCAAACAGACACCATGTCAAATATTCTTAAGTCATTTGAATATCAAGTAATGGCGAACCGGAATTTGCTTACAGTTTACAAAAATACGTTATATTAACTTTGAGATAATATGATAAAGTGATTATTACTCTTGTGTGTTTCGGTATCGTCAATATCATATATTCCGAATAACAGCAGAAAGTAGGAACCAAAGTGAATTTTATTCTATATAAATATTATTAGAACGTGTATATAAACTGGAATTAAATATTCCTTACATTTTCAGTGCAATCAATGTATGTGATATTTTTCAGATCACATAGTGTAAGAATTTGATAACTTTGCAAATTAGATGTAATTTAATCGAGATCACGACACTAGGTTTATTGACATTTAAGGAAACCTACTGGGGTGACATTCCATAATTGACGTATGTATTCATAGTCATTAAAAAACCCAAAAACATTTCAATAGACATTTTATACTGAAAGCTGTCTATTGTTCAGAAACCCCCCACACATTATGTACAAGTTTATTTGATGTAAGGACATTCAAAATGACATCATTCGAGTTTGACGTCATTTTCATTAAAAAAATATATATATTTTTACGTCATTTGAATATCTAGTAATGGCGGACTGAAATTAAAGTTGTGTGTACAGTTTACAAAACACGTTGTATTAAGCTTGATATTATATAATAAAGAAATTATTACCCTCGTGTGTTTCAGTATCGTCGATATCATATATTAGGAATAGAGGCTTGCATAATACAATTTGTCTTCCTAATATATGATCTTGACGGTGCACGGGAAAAAAGTCAAAGGAAAAAAAGTCAAAGGAAAAAAAGTCAAGGGAAAACAAGTTATGGAAAAAAAAAACGTCAAAGGAAAAAAGTCAATGGAAAAAGTCATGCGAATTTTTTCCGCCAGTAATCACAAATAATTAAGGAAGTGTTAATACAAGAACAATATTTTATTTATAAAAGTACATAACTATATATACATTGTCGATCAGGCAAATGTTTTGATAGAACTGTTATCGGTTGCGATTAAGCCGAATGTTCCATGCTACTGGAATTGATATCCGTCGGTTTGCCTGTCCAGACAGATGTTACTCAGACGCCGTTGCATAGCAACGAAGTTTGTTTTTTTGTCGCTTTTGCGGCTGCTGTCCTGTTGAATGTTGGGCTATAGCAGTGAGAACAGAGCTCTGTTCTTTGGTACACCATTCAATTGCACGCCAGGCCGACGGATGGCCGACAAGAATCACAAATGTGGAATTCCATCCTTCACATAAATTGTTGGCCCTAGCCTGGTTTGCATCTATTTCTTCATGGATATTCTACAGCAAAGGTAGAAAGATTGGAGAATTGTGAACAAGTCTCAGAAGATGACCCCCATCTTGTTGTCTGGCTGGGCGTTCAAGTGGACCATTGACGTATGTCCTGTCAAAATAATCCAGTAGTTCGTTCGCTTAGTCTGGCATGACATTCCGTAAATGGTTCATTCCCTGCCTCACTTCATTAAGTGGCAAGAATGCCAGTCCATCCAACATTCCGCAGAATATTCTGAATTCCTCGTTGTTGTCGTCATAATGAGTTATGTTTTATATCTTTAAAAAATATATAGTTTGACTTTTTTCCATTGATATTTTTTTTCTACAATCGATATTGACGATATCGAAAAAGACTCTGGTAATATCTTTCCTCTGTCTGTCTGTCTGACTTTGTCTGTCTGTCTGTCGTTTCTCTAACACCACGCGTAGAAGGACCGCCACTCCTCTAGGAGATACATAACATGTTTCATTCCTCTAACACCAACCGCTTCCAAGAGTAGCTAAAACAAAACCCAAACGTGCACACGATATAGCTAAATGCATTTTATACAGGTGTGATGGTATGCACTCATAATTCACTGTAAAACACTGACGATACGTAAACTGAAGAAAAACTGATGAGAATCAGTTTGTCATGGTTTATGTAAACCAAAGAGAAAGTGATGAGAATCAATCTGACATGGTTTATGTAATCTGATGAGAGAAAAACTGACGAAAATTAATTTGACATTGTTTACGTTGACTGAAATGAAAATGACGAAACTTAATTTGACATGGTTTATGTACACTAAAGTGAAAGAGACAAAAAAGAATCAATTTGACATGGTTTATGTAAACTGAGGAAAAAACTAATAAGAATCAATTTGACATGGTTTATGTAAACATCTTTTTATTATTCACTCTTTTTAACACTCTTTGTTCAAAGTCACACCATTATTCACATTTTGAAGAAGTTATTTATGTTTCATTGTTTTCCACTGCATTTGTTACCTATTAAATGAAATAAATAAAATAAGCTACATATATGTTCTATATGGTGGAGAGAGAGAGAGAGAGAGAGAGAGAGAGAGAGAGAGAGAGAGAGAGAGAGAGAGAGAGAGAGAGACAGACAGA
>JAECMU010095306.1:6499-23738 GCA_016106625.1 Dracogyra subfuscus | reverse complement strand
ATTATTAATTTTGGTTCCTTCAGTGTGTTTCTGGTCGTCCTGGTGTAGTGGCCCAACATCTATTTCATGCGATTGCTAGTGTCTATAAAGTTGCAATGTCAATGTTAAGAGTGTCATATTTTGCTGTTATTACATTAATTGGTGATACATATATCCCAATTAATCGATTCCACTGTACTTCAAGGTGTTTCAGTCCCAATGTTTGTGGTTTGAAGTGCTCATGACACTATTACCACAGCATGGTGTGTATTCTAACATATAATTTAACTATATCTGTGTTATTCCATCCATCTTACTTTATGCTCTGTCACACACATTTCCAATCAAATATTTATATAATATACTGTAATATGTTATAATCACTTTTCAATCATCTTGGAGAATGGAGGACCACCGTCACTTGAAAGGGTTTAAAGATACAGGTTGGCGAAAGGAAATTGGGATAATTTTCAGCATCTAAGCAAAACGAGACTGCAAAAGTTTGCCATTAACGATGCTGATGATCTTATGTCTTTGTTCACGATAATTTTGAAGGATATTTCTAATTAAACTATTCCTATTAATGTCGCCCTATCACTTGAATGAATGGTCAACAATAGATGTGTCTGGTATTTCAAATCTAAAACAATAACTGTTTACTAACGTACATTGTGGATTCAGATCTAGATGTAGCATGGTTGATCACCTTCTTAGAAATGAACTCACCCACAAGGGATGGTACTTCAAGATAGCATTCGGTCTACAACTTTATTTTCTGTGACAATTAACAGCATCACTCAGTGTTTACAACCTGGTGTTGATAGTGCATTATATGTCGATGAATTTCGGAAGCTTTGTTTGAATATTGTTCAATAATGGGCAACTGATAACGGATTTTGATTCTCAAATTCAAAGACTGTCTGTATGCATATATGCCAGAAACGAGGTCACTATTGAATCCACAGCTGTTTCTGGACAAAAGTCTGATCGGTCGCGGAGGAGACCACATTTCCGGAGGTTGTATTTAACAGCAGACCGAAAGGTTGTCCTCGATCTATATACATCCCTAGTGAGATCAAAACGACTATGGATTCACTGTAGATATGTCAGCACGCAAGTCGTACTTGCAGATGTTAGATGCTATACACAACGGTGAACCAAAGAGTTACAAATGGTTTTTATGCTTTCAGAACATCTGTGAAGATCCAGTATATTGACGCACACGAATCTAATTAGTGTGTTGGACGTGCAAACCTTTCTCTACAGTATGCTAAAGAAATATAAACAACTACTAAAACATCCTGCCATAATGTGGTGTTTGATAACACATCATTTATGTGAAGTTGTTTGATGTGAAGCTCAATGCAATCCGAACATTTGGTATTTGCTTTAAGCAGTCTTTATTAGTTTCTAACATTGATTAAACCGATGTTTCCAAACTTGTTTTATTTTGTTTGACTACCTTGGTGTATTAAATTACCTTCGACAGTTTTTCCATCAGACACAATACTTTCCATGAGATTTCCGGATACAGAAACTATGCAGTCATTAAAATCCTGGACGAAATTACGGATTTGTGTCCATTTAGGTTTCAAGAAATCCACTAGCTCGACGCCTGCGGCTAGTGCTTTTAACACAGGGTTAGTGACAAATACAAACCCAGTAGCCCGATGAACTTCTTTTATAAATGTTATACTGACATTAGTCATCGCATAATAACAAATCAATTCTTAAAAAATTAAAAGACAAAATGCATTTATTTTATACTATTATGTATATTGGTAGGATACGTTGGAGCAAAAGAAGAAAATAAATGTTTAATTTAACGACGCACTTAACACATTTTTATTTACGGTTATATGGCGTCAGACATATGGTTAAGGACCACACAGATATTGAGAGAGGAAACCCGCTGTCGCCACTTCATGGGCTACTCTTTCCGATTAGCAGCAAGGGATCTTTTATATGCACCATCCCACAGACAGGATAGCACATACCACGGCCTTTGATATACCAGTCGTGGTGCACTGGTTGTGATAAGAAATAGTCCAATGGGCCCACCGAAGGGGATCGATCCCAGACCGATCGAGCAAGCGCTGTACCACTGAGCTACGTCCCGCCCCGACGTTGGAGCAAACCCGACCACCCGTGATATCCAAGTGATACTTTTATTTATTTTTTAAACTAAGTAATTGGTCAGTTCTGTGATTTTAGATGGGAAAGTCTACTTAATCAAAAGTTTTACAGAATTATTTACAGTAATAAAGCAGGACTTCTGATAATGTCCATTACCATTTTAGGGGTGGCAAATTATTTCACAATACCCAGTGATATTAATAATACCGGTACGTATTTTTGTATGTAGACGGTGGTACTTCTCTAGTTACCCAGAAACTAAAAAGAATAGACCAATTAACTAAAAGTAAAACAAACATTCTATTTCTCATTATTTATTGCTGGCTTACAGTGATGAATATTATTAAAGAACATTGCGATGCATGTCTGTTTCATTATCCCGCATAACTCCGGTAGGTTTGTTTCTTCAGTTCTAAGACAAATTCCTGAAGTGATGCGTTAAAGCTGCTATGTCTGGAATATTTTTATTATTTAAGCATTTAGAACAGTTAATCCAGTCACATTTGGTGCATATAACACGCCACACTCACGCATTGGATTCGCTATGCTGGCGTTTCCAAGTTAAAAATATACCCGGTATTTTGAAAGTGGGACACTTTTGTCGGGCCGACAATGGCCTAAAAATAGTACGGATCGGCTATTGTTGCATTACAATCGACGTTCTAAACATCGGACTCGTACGCCTTTTGATTGTTACCTGTTTAAACACTGTTATGCTAATTTTTATTATTCACTACAACTTAAGAATTTTAGGGTTTTAAAGACTTTAAGAGTATCTTTATATAAAAACAACCATGGGCGTCCGCAGGAGGGGGCAAGTGGGGGTATTTGCCTCCCCCCCCCCCCCTGGAAAACAAACAATTAAAAAAAATTACATGGAAAATACAAAATGAAAAAATAACATAAACATTTCTCAACAGTTCATTCAGTTAGAGCAGGTTACTACTCTTGGAACAGTATTATTTACAGTAATCTTAGAAAAAAATATGTTTTCATACTTCACACGTCGAATTCAGGATAACATATTATAACACATTGTGCTGGTATATCAAAGGTCGTGGCATGTAGTATCCTGTATGTAAAATGGTGCATATAAACGATCCCATGCTGCTAATCCAAAATAGTAGGCAATGAAGTGGCGACAGCTAGTTTCCTCTCAGTATCTGTGTGGTCATTAAGCACAAGTCTGACGCCATATAATCGTAAACAAAATGTGTTGAGTGTGTCGTTAAAGGGACATTCCTGAGTTTGCTGCAATGTTTTAATATATTATCGACTAATAAAATATTTCTACGATTAAACTTACATATTAAATACATTTTCTTGTTTAAAATATTAGTGGCTGTATATTAAACGTATTTTTTGATCTGTCTAATATTTGTACTATGCTTATTTTCACTTTATTTCCCCAAAACATATTTTGGCGAAATCCAATTTGGGCTTCTTATAAATATCAAGACATTGAATATACAACCACTGATATTCTAAACAAGAAAAGATCTTTAATGTTTAAATTTAATCGTAGAAATATTTTATTAGTCGGAAACATCCTACAATGCAGCAAACTCGGGAATGTCACTTTAAATAAAACAGTAGTTTCTTGATTGCTGTGACTGAGTTACACACTAATTGGTATCATTGTTAGCATATATATTAACTACATGGTCCTTAAATCCGTGACAGGAAGCCTTTAAAGGAAACTGCTTTTTCAAAGTGGCACTGTCTGGAATATGTTTATTATTTAAGCATATAGAACAGAAAATCCCATTACGTTTGATGCATATAAGACGCCGCAGTCTGAATTTGTTTCACTACATTGGCTTTTCCAAGTTAAAAATAAACCCAGAATTTTGAAAGTAGGACACTTTTTGGCGGGCCTTCACTGGGCTACAAATAGTACGGTTCGGCTGTTGTTGCATTACAAAAACCGAGCAGACAATTACGATAGCAATCAATTTCAGCACTCATTCGACGTTATAAACATCGGACTCGTACGCCTTTCGATTGCTACCTGTATTTTACACTTTTAAACACACTGTTATGCTAATTTGTATTATTCAACTGAAAATGTTTAGAGTTTTAAAGGGACATTCCTGACTTTGCTGCATTGTAAGATGTTTCTGACTAATAAAACAGTTCTACGATTAATCTTACATATTAAATGTATTTTCTTATTTAGAATATCCGTGTCTGTATATTCAGTGTGTTTCTGTTCGTCTTAATATTTATAAGAAGGCCAAACTGGATTTTGTCTTCAAATAATTTCGTACGTACGAAAAAAACATGTTTAGGAAATAAAATGAAATTCAACCTAGTACAAATATTAGAACGACCAGAAACACATTTAATATACAGCCACTAATATTGTATGCAGGAAAATATATTTGATATGTAATTACAATCGTTAAAAAGTCTGTTAGTCGATAATATCTTAAAAATTGCAGCAAATTTAGGAATGTCCCTTTAAAGAGTATCTTCATATAAAAACAACACAAAAACAAAATGACAACCAAGACTCAATTTCACAGTCTTATTGTTACTAATATACGTTTTATTAAGCACTTTTATAATATCTGAAGTATCACTTTAAAAATCCTCCTGTACTACGGAAATACAGGATGTTCAACTGGTTTCGTATCAATTACATCACAACACGCATTATAAAAGGTATACGAGTCCGGGGTTTAGAACGTCGCCATGTGTGTCCGCTGCTAAATTATTAGGCTGCGAGGAATGACTGCTAGAATCCGTACGGTATTAAAAAATGGCGAACATTGTTCTAACTGACTAGTAAGCATTTGACGATATGCGTTAATGACGACAACTCGTGAGTGAATTAAAAGTGCAGTTATGCTTGTATTTGAACTTAGAACTTGAATGTATATGATTAAAACCAGACAATGCAGCTTTAAGTATTACGTAACCACAGGGCGTATTAACTGAGATGGAACAAACTGGCTGTGTCCGTTATATATAATTGCTTTTACATTTAACCGTTTTATTAATTAAATATACCAATATATATTTGTTGTTCATTATATATCGTTGAATACGTCCACCAGTCCAAACGCCTTGCTTATGCATTCCTTCAAGTATAACCCCAGTCATGTTTAGAATCAATGTGTTTGTCTTATTTATCTAACTTAATGCCTTGATATGGATGTTGTAAATCCGAGAAGACAATATTTTTTCACAGCAGCTCAAAGCCAGCTTGACATATTTAATGTGTGTAGCAGTTTGGATAATTTTTCACACTTTTACAAGATAGTACTCCTTTCGTATTGTTGTATGATGCAAATAAAGATGTTATATTTGTTGGGTGCCTAGCAATGTTGGCATTAAGGCAATGAACAAGCAGAGCTTGCTTCGAATTTGCCTTATAACAGTGTTGGTGCCCCTATTAGTGATTTTAAACATCATAGTAAACAATAAATGTTTTCGACTTGGCAAGATTATTTGAACAGTGCAGATATGAACAAGTTTCGTTTGGTCAAGCCAGACCTGTGAGTGGCAGTCCTCCTACGGGTAGTGCGTGAAGAATGAAGTGTTTTTTTGACGTGCTCACATCAGCCTTACATATTTAACGGATTCATTTTTATTGTTTAAAGGAACCTCCCCTTGGTGTGAACATTAACAGAGTATATTGACAGTGCCCCACATATTGTTAGACAGTTATTACAATGCTGTCCCGAAAAAAATATTTTTGGAATCTTTTTAATTAAACCCAGAATTAACCTTAATTTTTTTTTTTAAACATATTGATTTCTATGCGAAACATTTGAACGTACTTACCTTGATGTGTATATTGTGTTGTATTATCCCCACATGGCTTTACACTGTGTTTTGCATAAAACAAATGTAATGGAAATAATCATAATCATATAATTCCCTTTTTCACACCCATTTGTCAATCTCTGGGTTTGTTATGTTGGGGTGTCATTAGACATGCATGCAACCATTCATCCATTCATTAGTTCAATTTTGTATACATGACGAACCTCGCCGTTTAAGTGGTGCAGTCAATCTGGCTCTGCATCGAAATTAGTTAAAGAAGTGTAATTATAACTCCTCTTAGTATGTGAATTAAACAAATAATTGTACTACAAAAGGATTAAATGTGTATGTGATATCTTAAATATAAGGATAACAAACAGCATTCTCCTCAGGCGATGTCTGATATTGTACTTCTGTTCCTCACACACATTTCTGTCAATGTCATGCTATTTAATGGTAAGCAACCAACATGTTATAAAATATGTATATTTAGCTTTTGCTCGCAATAGCTAGACAATCATAAAACAAATTAACAAATACTTACTAATGTAGCCTTCCAGCCGTCATTCTTTCCGTCGCTAATTCGTTTCACACCAATGCTCAATATGGGCCCTACATCCCTGGTATACACCTAAATTATTTAAAATAAACTTTAAAAAGGAAATACCTATCATTAGAAACAATATTCCGCCCTTTCTAATACTGGTGTCTAAACGATTCGTTAATACATATTATTACAGTTAAAATTTGTATTAGTTAATTTCAGAATCTGTTTCGTGTTTCTATTCTTGGTTTTATTTTACATGTATAATGAGGCATAATTGTTAAGTTACGACAATATATGTGTGTTTATCTTGGACCGTGTCCTTGGCATGCAAATACTTTCTATTCTTAACTGTAACCTTTTCAAATTAATGTGGCGTACACATGTCGTTCGTGCAATTAAACGTGCGTTATACAGTATTAAAATAGTGCACCAAACGTATGTCGAATCCAGTAAATATTTGTACAAACATATTACTTAACATAATATTGTATTTCAATCTAGAAATATATGATTGTTTATGAAATTGCAGACTTCGTATTAAGGTTAATGACAATATTCATTTTTGATTAAAAATAGTTTAAGCTGCAGTTTATGTTGAAGTTCCATTTCCTAACTATAAACTAATGACAGAGCAGAATTTTCATTATTAATAAATCAGCCAGTGTTACTTAAATAATCATTCTTAATTCTTATAGAACATTGCAAGTAATTATAAAACAACAAGAAAAGTGTACAAATTAAGAAAGAAATCTAACAGTATTTAGTACCTAAGATAATTTGTAGTTTAGCTCAAGTAAAATCAATTCCACTTACATCCTTACGGTCGACGCTTCCCCTATCGTTGGAACCAGTGATATCGTGCCATCCACTGTTGCCATTGCGACCACGGAATTCTATGGATATGTGAGCGTCCGTTCCAGAGTACCAACTGTCACTGGTGTGGGTAATAACGTGATATCGTATACCCACAGCTGTAAGAAAGTACTTCTTGTACCGATAAAGGAAACACTTGCACATGGTTACATTGTTGGATACAGTATGTTAAATAGGATGACCTCAATGTTTTGCCATTGTTAAGATGCTTTTAATTACGAGACGTATCAGTGACTAAAATTACATATTAAATACATTTTGTCTGTATAAAATATCAGTGACTGTATCTTAAATGTTTCTCTGCACGTATTTGTGCTTCCTAATATATATATTGTTTCGTAATCTGATTAAAATTAGCTATACTGGTATATCAGTAGATCTAACAGCACTGCGTGGACTCTCATGTCTAGGTGACATTTCATCTATAAATAACGAATTATTTTATGTAAAGACCCGTTTTCCCCCATATAGTATTAAAGTTTTCTCAATGTTCAAACATCTGAGTTTTCTGCAATATTTTAAGATGTTATCGACTAATAAAATATTTCTACGATTCAACTTACATATTAAATATATTTTCTTATTTTGAATATTAGTGGCTGTATATTAAACGTATTTCTGATCGTTTTAATATTTGTACAAGGTTAATTTTTATTTTATTTCTGTAGTTTTTCGTACGTACGAAATTATTTGAAGACGAAGTCCAGTTTGGGCTTCTTACACATATTATGACGACCAGAAACACATTGAACATATAGACACTGACATTCTAAACAAGAAAATATATTTAATATGTAAGTTTAATCGTAGAAATATTTTATTTGTCGGAAACATCTTACAATGCAGCAAAATCGGGAATGTCCCTTTAATACATTTTAATATATAGAAAGAACTATGTATAGCGAACCCATTTGTCAAAATTGTGAATTAAACTGTAAAATAGTTGTCACTTGAAACCCGAAGCTGAGTATAAAGTTTAAAACGTTACATGGGTAGGAAAACAATTGATCAGATGTATCTTTGTATACAAACACTATAGAATATTTGTTTAAAGAGGGATTCCTGCTACAGACGGAGTTAGAACCATATATTATGGTTAAAATTAGCTGTCTTCTGTCGACAAAATGCACGACTGTATACGCTCTCTACTGAAGCATAACTTCTTTTGGAATTAGTTTGGGACAGGGATACAGTATTGAATATACTAATAATAAGACTTTTACAATTTTATATTGTATTAGTGTTTCACTAGTGAGTACACTTAACGCATCACCACAACTGGTAAAAAGCCTTGGTATGTACTTTCCTGTCTGTGGGAAAGTGCATATAAAAGAGCCCTTTCTGCATTAGGAAACATGTAGCGGGTTTCCCCTGATGACTACGTGTCATAATTACCAAATGTGTGACATCAAATAGCCGATGATTAATTAATCAATGTGCTCTAGTTTTGTCGTTAAATAAACCCAACTTTAACGTAAATTATTATCATAATTTTTCTCGGAAAATAAACATTCCTTTTGCGGTCGAAGTCCCTTCAAGAATTGCCTGTAATTAATAATAACATTATTTATCTAGTGGGTTGATATGTATATTTCGCTCATAGATTGAAAGGGTGGATCTTACCTTGACCAGTATAGCACATAAGAATGAAAAATACGAAGATTTTACACAGAGACATTTAGAAGTCCGTATCACCAGGTTATACCTAGCTATTTGTTCCAATTTCACCTGTCACGGCTCTGTTGTAGTCTGTAAATGTAAATAAAAGTAGATAACTCAGTGCTTCAGGTATTTCAGATAAGGTTATCCAATGTTTGAACAATCGATAACGTCACACAACGACTTTCTTTCGTTCAGTGGCGTAGGCAGGATTTTGTATTGGGGGGGGGGGGGCACCTGGCAGCCAAGTAAACAATGAATTCGAGTACACTACTGATTACACCTAAATTTCCCTGGATTGGGGGCATGCCTGACTAATGCTTCATATATTCTATCGATTTCAACTTAATTTAAATATATATATATACTTTCATATCATGTTCATGTCAAGTTTGATGTTTAAAAGCTGAATGTGAGTGCTGCTGGATTTCTTTCTGTACTATGTGTGATTAATATGTGGAAAAAGAAAGAAAGAAATGTTTTATTTAACGAAGCACTCAACACATTTTATCTACGGTTATATGGCGTCAGACATATGGTTAAGATTAATATGTGGATTGTTTTTTAATCAGTTAGCTCGAGAATGATCGATGTAAAGGTATTTGACGTCAAACATGGGATTGCTGTGGTATTAGAGCGGAAATATTTGACACCTGTCTGTTTGTCAAGAACTGCCAAAAAACACAAAATGCTTACGCTTATAGTTTTACACGCTCCTATACCACCGGGGTTTCGAGCATTAACAACACAAATGCATAGCTTGGTCTCTGACTGTAATGAGACCGTATGTATGTCTAAATGTCCGTCTAGCTCGCTTACAGTCAGAGTACTCGGGCTACTCAGACGAGTGCTATATCGACTGAGCTAAATCCTGTGCTGAGTTCAGCCAGATCAAGCATTAAAACGTCCTCAAGACTGGTTTATGCGCTTCACGGTATACGAAATGTTTGTGCCGGGAAGCAATCAAATAGCGAACGTTAGCGAAATGTTGCTGGCGGGTCCTAGATTAGGTTATCTATAGATATGTCAAATGTCTTCCGAGGTTACCACTCAAAAATCACACGACTTAGCCGACTTCCTGGTTTTAACGTCGTGTGATTCGGCGGGTGCGAATAGCTCAGTAGTAGAATGTTCACCTTTGTTGACAATCCATAGTCATTGGTGACCCCACTGAGTTTTATTCTCATCCCAACTACTTATTTGTAACTGGTGTATCAAAGGTCGTGAGATGTGCTGTCCTGCGCTGGAAATGTAAAGTGTCACAATATCCGTATTTTAAATAACGTTTTAAAATGTACTAGTTTTAGATCTATTTTAAAAAAAACAAATCATTATTTCCAATTCCTTTATCGTTTGGGGCGGGACGTAGCTCAGTGATACAGCGCGCGCTCGATGCGCGGTCGGTCTGGGATCGATCCCCGTCGGTGCGCCCATTTGGGCTATTTCTCGTTACAGCCAGTGCACCACGACTGGTATATCAAAGGCCGTGGTATGTGTTACCCTGTGTGTGGTGCATACAAAAGATCCCTTGCTGTTAATCGGAAAGAGTAGCCCATGAAGTGTCGACAGCGGGTTTCCTCTCTCAATATCTGTGTGGTCCTTAACCATATGTCTGACGCCATATAACCGTAAATAAAATGTGTTGAGTGCGTCGTTAAATAAAACACGGAGTACCGGCTAATACCATCTACTGAGTGAAACTTCCGGTAGCATAATAACGTAGGGCTGCTACAATTTTATAAAAACTCACAACGCATCACTTCTGCGCGTCTGTCGTTCGAGATTCATTTGCAATCTATTGCATAGATTATTAGATACAATATATTCCTCTCCTGTGCATTCTGTATCTGTCTTGTAATTCAATGTCATCTATGTAATAAAGAGGATCGTTTCTATCCCTGAAGGCTCTTGACACCGTCTGTCTTCTTCTATAGGACCATTCCATAGCATTACAAACCATCGCAGTTGTCAGTTTGTAGGATGTCGATGTTGACACCGAATCGTACGATTAAAACAATAGTCCGTGTTTTTATGCTCACCTACGACAAACATTTTACTTTACGACACTCTTAACAACAGGGTGGGAGCTGTTGTTAATATAACGATGTCGCTAGTAACGTACACCCGGAACGACATAGAGCAAGAGCCCGGGGTCATTTATCTGACGGAAGTGACCATTTGTTTGGTGGTTGTTTTTGGAAAGAGTATACCTATGCCAATCAGAAAAGTCAATCCTTAAGTGTACCCAGCGGTGGATAAGGACACGAGGCAAGGTCAAAGGTCAAATCTGCATTTTACAATAAAAAAAATCAAAAATGATTTTCATTAACCATATTACCCACCCAAACTAATATAGAGTCATTTTATTACACAATAAATGAGTAATCAGACTTCCTATATTTGATTTAACAGTAAAATATGAAGAATATTTGACACAAAATTGCGAATATCTCATAAACCGATAGACTTTTGTAAAAGTTGGAGTTATTTTACTGATACTTAAAAGATGAGATTTTATCATGCATAGTATGTTGCTAAACTTCCTTGTTCAGGTATTGAACCATAATCGCCGAGCCAGAGTGTGTCCTCTGTACAGATGATCCATGCCTTACAGATGAACATGTAAAGACATTTGACCTTGAAAAATGGAACAGGGTGAAATCGTCAGCTGAGCGAAGGCTTCAACGCCCACAAGGATTGCAGTCGAAATACTTGGCTTATGTACACAATTACCCAACGAACTCTCTGATAAATGCGGCTACCACAGTACTTGCTACAACAAATTCAATGCTGTCCCCAAAAATACACCCACAGATGAACAATGTGGGCTAAAAGCTCTTCTTAGGAGTCAGGCTAAAACCCTGGAAACAACGTCATCCACTGGTATTCTTCCTCCTGTGTGTATATTTTGCACAAAAGCTAGGAAAAAGTGGAGGGGTGTGGGAGGTACCCTCACTAACTGTGAATTTGACTGCGCAGAGTAAAACATTAAAGATGCTGCCAACATTCTAAACGATAGACTGATGCTTTGCAAAGCTTGGGAATGTTGGTTTCCATTCAAAAGAGGCGAAGTATCATAACATTTGTAAAAGAGACTACCTTAATCGGGCACGTTCTGCTGCGACAGAACAGATGAAATCAAAGGTGAAAGCAAGTGAGCATAATGTGCAAGAAATGGCTTTTGGACTTTTGGTTTCCTACATTCAGTCATCAGTTATTGACAATAATCGACCAGAATACCTAGTTTCACTTCACGGTCAGTATTGTCAATTTGTAGATAGGATCGCCAGTGATGAAAATGTAGACATTGTCAGGTCAGCCCCAAAAACTCTTAGTAAGAAAATCTTAAAAACCTTTGGTGACAAGGTCATGTTAGAAATGAATAGTAGAAAGCAAGGTCTGGTCTTGTACAATAGCAACATGAGCAAGGATGAGGCTTTGAAAATGGCTGTACACAATAGCTCGTCCGATGTGTTCAAGGTGCTAGATTCAGCCCGTATCCTGCGTTCATCCTGACTTGGGATAATGAAGTCAAGCCCTGATCTTCCAGTTGTCCTTGGATGATTTTAGGAGGGGACAAGCTGAGCCTCCTGATCTTTTGCTAAGGTTCTTTCAAGTCCTGATTTGTGGTTCTCAGAATGAGGTTTCAGAAAAAGTGAACAGACAGGCTATGTCTTTAGCACAGGATGCACTTTATTGTGCAACAAAAGGTAGAGTTAAACCTTCAAAGCATCTCTGCACTGAAGTAGGCATGAAAAGTCTCACGGGCAGTAGGAAGGTTGTTGATATTCTGAATAGGTTTGGGCACTCATTGAGTTATCATGTAGCAGAAGGCATTAAAACTGAGATAGCATCCTCAATCACAGAAAAAGATAGGGTTCTACCTGATATGCTCCTTTAACTTTCAGGCTTGTGTACAGGAACTGCATTTGATAACTATGACGAACTAACAGATACCCTCTCCGGGAAGGACACACTCCATGACACTGTTGGCATCTGCTATCAAAACAAATTAACAATGTCACGTGAACAGGGTAACTTCACTGAGACTAGGAACGTCCCAGAGAAAAGACGACTGCAAGACGAAAGTTTATGGATCCCCTCCAAACGAAGAAGGCGACAATATGACCCACCAGGCAAGAATATTGAGCCATACAAGAGGAACCCATTCATGTCAGCATTTTCCTTCGAGGTGTATGAGGTTAATCCCCCAGAAAACCTCTGGAAGATTCAGAAAATGAACCATATATGGATGTTTGCCTGTTTCTTACGAAAAGACACGCCCATGTGGAGGGGATGGAATTCCCTTGTTCACCATGATAGCCTCCCACAGCAGGTAATAGGATATATGGAAAATATAGACCTACCACCAACCAGACTGGATCTCGTGCAAGAAACACTTCGCATGTGCAATGTTGACGTCCTAGCCTCTGGTTCTGTGCGTGGCTTTCTTAGCGGAAAGCATTTCAATCGTTGTAAACGTCTGCATCCACTTCTTGCCACAGCTCTGCAGATCCTGCATTTCCGTCGGTTTACTGAACTGCATGGAGTTGTATCTGATGAGGTAAAGACTGTGCTGGATTCCTTTGCTGAGAATCCATCAGAAGCGAGGCTGTCAGAGGTCCTTCAGACTGATGCTTGCAACAATTTGTTAGACAGATATAATAACGATCATGAGGAAGAAGAAAAGGATGATGAAAATCTCACCTACAGTGTCTCTTCTGATGAAGAAGACGATGACGAAGAGGATTGAGTAGGTTCTTTGGCCATTCAAGTATATGATTTGACCTTGTTTCATTAGCTTGTCCACCATTGGCTAATCGTCAAGATTGACTTTTTCCATAGTTCAAAGTTTGCACTGGAAGTCACCTATATTCTTTGAAAAAACTGCATTGACTAGTGTTCTACGTTTTGACAGCATTGAACATAAATATATGCATGCTAAAGTAGCATCTAGTAAGTATCAGTAAAACAACTCCCTTTTTGCAAAAGTCTACCGGTTTACGAGATATTCACACTTTTCTGTCAGATTTTCTTCACATTTTAAGGTTAAATAAAGGTAGGTAGGGAGTCTTATTACTCATTTATTTGTGCATAAAATGACTCTTTGTTACTTTGGGTGGATAATATGGTTACTGAAAAACATTTCTCAATTTTTTTGTAAAATGCACTTATTTGACCTTTGACCTTACCCTGTGACCTTATCCACCGCTGGGTACACTTAAGGATTAACTTTTCTGATTGCCCAAGGTATACTCTTTCCAAAATTAGCCACCAAACAAATGGTCATTTTCATGAGATAAATGACCCTGGGCTCTTGGACTAACACTTTCTGGCACATCAACTGTTCCTCCACGACGCCTTAGCGATGTCGTTATGTACAACGATAGCTTCGGGAACATGGCCCCAGAAGTCTCAAAGACGATCTCCAATGTATGTTGGAGTCAAAAATAAAATCAACAACAGGCAAATTAACTATCAACAATAGAAGGGTTCAATGTAGACAGTATTCACAAATAGTGGACACTATTAAGTGATTAAAGCTTCGACATGTTTTTGGGGGTTTTGTTTTTAGGCGGGGGGGGAGGGGTGTAGTTGTGTTGTTGTTTTTTGTTGTTGTTTTTTGTTGTTTGTTTTTTGGGGGGATTTTTGTCTACAAAGTTCATTTCTGTACACCCGGTATGTTTTTGGTTGTCCTAGTTTATAAAAGCTTAAACCAGTATCATGATGAGACCCTTTGACGCACGCGAAATTTTCGATGCGCTGTCGGTCTAGGATCGATCCCCGTCAGCTAACCACTGGGTTTTCTTTCTCGACATAACCATATGTCCGACGCCGATATAACCGTAATTACAATGTGTGAGTGCGTCGTTAAAAAATAAAAATAAATAAAAACATAAATAAAAAAGTTCATCCCACTGAACAATTCAAAACACTGACAATGGTTATGAACATAAGCATTTACTCGCCCCAAGATAAGATTTGAAAATTTGGGTTTGTGGGTACCTGGTAACTGTACTCTTAGATGTAAATTTTATATGACGATTTTAAACAAACATTACTCCCTGCAAAAAAACTTAATTAATGAGTTTTAGACGGAAATACCATACTATGTCAGAGGACCAAATACTGTGAGACCTGCAAGAACAAAGACAGATTTCAAAAGATAAAAAGGAAAAGAAGTCAACTGTGGAATAATACAAATATGGTCGTAATTTTGTTTTTGGTTTAGGAAAGTGTTTGATTACATTTGTCTTCACTACTGTTCGCAAACAGTGCCGTGGTGTAGATCACCACTAGTACCTACGTGTGTTATGAAGTTATGCATTCATACACAAATACATCGTCTATTGGGGTATCGAATTCAGGTAACACCCTAACATTTTTCTAACCTT
Organism: Dracogyra subfuscus; assembly: GCA_016106625.1. Taxonomy (NCBI): domain Eukaryota; kingdom Metazoa; phylum Mollusca; class Gastropoda; order Neomphalida; family Peltospiridae; genus Dracogyra; species Dracogyra subfuscus. The sequence continues at coordinate 8,375 of JAECMU010095306.1, read as the reverse complement.
ACTATGGTAGCAGACCACAGTTATTTGTTGGTCCTCAGCTGAGATGTATGCATACCAGCCCATGGCATCCTCAACAGCCACCTATGGTTTAAAAATAAAGAAAAATACACGTATTTTAGTCTCAATGACTTTTTAGTTAAATATTCGTGTTACTTTCATCATAATATGTCCAACTTGCATTATTTTAGATGCATTTTTGACAATGTTAATACCCATACAAATCACAGCCAAGCGGAAGTTGGTGGATATCACCCATATATTTATGGGAACTTTGTTCATCAAACCTTACAAAACTCCTCAGTTGAATAAAGGTTTAATTATTAAATTTTTCACAAAATCAGCTTGTTTGAAATTTACCTAAAATGATCGCGCCCCACTTTTGTCACGTAGAAAACCCGGTGTTATGAATACCAAGGCTCATTACAGTTAAACCGTTTGCACTGCTTGTGACAAACCAATTGTTATTTTTTTAAATAACACCTTGGCTATCACTAAGATTAAGAATTTACTTCTTATTCCAAATAATTAGCCTTCATACATGGATCTGTACAAAGCCAACACGCGAACTCTTTGCGTATAAAAGGGTCGGGAAATAGCCCAGTAGTAAAGCGTTCACTTGATGTGCGGTCGGTTTGGGATCGATCCCTGTTGGTGGACCCATTGGGCTATTTCTCGTTTCAGCCAGTGCTACACAAATGGTGTAACAAAGGCCGTGGTATATACTATCCTGCCTGTGGAATGGTGCATATAAAAGGTCCCTTTCTGTTAATCGAAAAGCAGGTTTCCTCTCTCAATATCTGTGTGGACCTTAATCATATGTCTGACGCTATATAACCGTAAATAAAATGTGTTGAGTGTGTCGTTAAATAAAACATTTCCTTCCTTCCTTTGCATACACAAGGGAGCTAACTGTATACTGCTATTGCATTCGATGTCGCACATGATTAATTTTGAAAAACTATCCTCCTCCTCAATGTGAGCGCTGTCAGTGTATTCTGACGGTGCGCCACATTTTGGTGGAGTGTACTCATCTCAAAGAAACTCGTAATGATATATTTGGTCAGAGAAATGTGATGGAATTATTTCACTTCTATCCAGAACTTTTATTACAATTACTTCGACTTACTGACTTTTATTGTAAATTTTAATTTTATTTATGTGTGATATTTTAGTTTTAGACAGTCTGTTTTTATTTATCTGTTGAATTTTAAACGTGATGATATTCATCACTTTTTTTTTTTTTTTTGCTTGCATTTACCGCTGGTGTGTCGTTAAACATTCACACATTCATTCATTCATTCATGATTAATAGCATAACTTAGTTAACAAGTATATTGTGCAGATATGTGATTTAAATAACGTTGTTCAACAATAATATATCAGTGAATACCATTACAGCCGCTTCAGAAATATATTTATTATAGCACGACTCGACAGTATACCTCTGGGGAGGTATAAATATAACACATAATCGGGAATAAAACGAAGTTCTACTGCTTTTATTTGTTTTCCTTTTGACATGCTATACGCCATAACTGAGATACTGTTATCAGTTTTAAGTGTGTTATTGTCTACTTCTAGGATAAACATGATTCTTATATTTAATATTTGTTTTATCCACGCTGAAAGATTAATGAAGAAGTGTTTTTCTGTTTAATGTTAAGATTTATGTTTTTCTTTTGCCAAACTTCTCAGTAAAGGGGCTTATACAATACTATAAGATTATCAAACGGATTTTGATATGGTAATGAAAACTAAAGTGTTGTGTTTGTGCTTTTGTGTTTCTATGTGTGTGTGTGTGTGTGAGAGAGAGAGAGAGAGAGAGAGAGAGAGAGAGAGAGAGAGAGAGAGAGAGAGAGAGAGAGAGAGAGAGAGA
>JAECMU010095289.1:0-11781 GCA_016106625.1 Dracogyra subfuscus | reverse complement strand
ACACACACACACACCAATGCCCCTCACCCTTGCGTATGGGCCTGAGTATTAGTCAGATCAAGCAGCAGTTTTTGCATAATTTATTTTACTAAATTATGAATGATATTTTGTTTTATGAAAACGACAGTGAAAGTTTGTTTATGTTTAATTACACCACTAGAGCACATTGATTTACTAATTATCGGCTATTGGATGTCAAACATTTGATAATTTTGACATATAGTCTTAGAGAGGAAACCCGCTACATGTTTCCATTAGTAGCAAGGGATCTTTCATATGTACCATCCCACAAACAAGATAGCACATACCACGGCCTTTGGTACACCAGTCGTGATGCACTGGCTAGAATGAAAAATAGCCCAATGGGCCCACTGACGGGGATCGACCCTAGACCGACCACGCATCAGGCGAGCGCTTTACCACTAGGCTAAAAGGACAGTGGAGGCATATTAAATGTTACATAGCTAATTTTAATCAGATTGGGACAAACCAAGCCCACAGAGCGAATAGTGCTAGTGCGATCCATCACATTTCAGGACAGTCATCTACCGCTACTACTTGTTTTATAACGGTAAAATCAGTATTATTCGACATGATGTTTTTCGAAGTATATTTCAGTAATTGTAAATTCAAATCGCAACTATACTTAGAGTCATTAACTAAAGTGAAAGAATATATTGTTCAAATCGTAAAAATGGAATAAAACGCGTTTGAAAAACAAAACAAAAACAAAACAAAACAAAACAAAAAATACCACACAACTTAGTTTGTTTTGTGCGGTTTTTTAAAATAAATTTTGTTTTTTATGTGTGGGGTGTGGGTTTTTTTTGGAATTGGGGTGGGGGATGGGTAATAAAACAGCATTTTTTCAGCATTACTATTATTATCGCAGCATATTGAAGATATATTATATAAACCGTTTGCTTTACCGGAGAGACAAGTGCAAAATTATTATAAAACACCAAGTTGTGCTCTTTGCTTCAAACGCATTTTACTCGAAATTATTTTCCATCTTTATTTTTATTTTTTTTTATTTTTTAGTTACAGTTATTACCAGTGTGTCATTTGTCCACATGTTTAATATATATGATATGACGTACATCTACCTATAAGGAAACATTCAGTGACATATCCACTGCGTTATTTTTGGCTCTCAGTATTTTATAAGGAAATAACAACATGCCACAAATTATTAAAAATCTACATAAGTAAACTTTGTTTTGCTTAACGACATATAAAGGTCTCGTTTCTATTTTTGGTCCCGTCCGGAACATTTTATACTGAAAATAATTTCAAAGCTAAATCAATGATTCAAATTTGTGTAATTTAATCATTATTCCTAGGCCCAGTTTTGTACACAGAGAATAATACATGAGTGGCCTTTAGATACCATTTATTTTACAAGAGTTGCTTTAAAATGTATCTAACGAGCGAAAACGATTTTGATACGTTTTAAAACAACGAGTTACATATCCTTAAAACCATTTTTTAAGCAAATTTTAACATAATTTTAGACTAAAATTTATTTACAGCCCTTGCACTTACGCGTCACAGACACATGATTTTCAGGTTAACTATACGTCACAGTGTAATCGATTTCGATCGTGATATATTTTTTTCCATTGGATATACGACATTAGTGACATGCTCATCACTAAGGAGCAGCCAGTCGTATGTCTTGAAATTGTTACCACACGTACATTTGTAAACAGGTATGTCTTATAAAACCTAACGAATGATGTTCTCACCCACGGATGTGTAAGAAATACATGTATATATAGCTTTTGGTAAGTTTAAAATTACATAGAAATAACAGTTTGTTCCGCATGTAATTAGATTGTTAATTTATCATTGAATATTGATTTCTTTTTCAGTGCTGGATAGTGACATGTCAAGTCCCGTCACTGGACCAGCAGAAATTGTATACTTTGAAGAAAAAATGTATCCTTTGGAACAATTACCTTGGTTAATCTGTCAGATATTAAATATGCAATACAAGACACCTTAAATAACAACAACCTGTCTATAAAGAACAGTGTCGAATATACCAATGAATGTATTGTGTCTCTTATATTTTTAACATTAGCGCCCTCTCAAAGCCAGATGCCTTGGGTTGTGAACAGGTTTAATTTGTCTCTACTGGGAATATTGCACTAGAGATTTCTAAAGATACATTAAAACAAATTCGATTTATTATGGGGGCTGAATGTATCCCAGTGGTAAAGTGCTCGCTTGATGCGCGGTTGGTTTGGGATCGACCCCCGTCGGTGAGCCCGTTGGGCTATTTTTCGTTTCAGTGCAGCACAAATGGTATATCAAAGGCCGTCGTATGTGCTGTCCTGTATGTGGGATGGTGCACATAAAAGATCCCTTGCTACTAATGGAAACATGTAGCGGGTTTCCTCTCTCAGACTATATGCCAAATTTATCAAATGTTTGACATTCAATAGCCAATGATTAATAAATCAATGTGCTCTAGTGGTGTCGTTAAACAAAACAAACAAACTAATCATTTTATTATTTAAGCAGTTTAGGGATGGAAGGAGATAGGTTCGTATCACCTGGAGGTGTTGAGGGTAGTGGCAAAAAAAGGACACCTTTAAATTAACAGATACCTTTTTGTATTATCTCATAGAGACACCTGTTCCCTCTTGGTGTTTACCTGACAGTGTCAAATGTATGTAGAGTGAGTTACCTTTTCCCCCTTTAGACAGTTGGCTGCTTATTGCAGGTTTTCAAGATGAAAACGGTGGTCTCTTAAGAAAGATGGCCGATTTGTTGAAATGGTCGGTTGAGGCTTAGCGCAAGTTTTCCTTTTTTATATCTTTTATTATTTTGCTAGTCCCACACTCCCTCCCTCCTCCCCTCTGTCTCTCTGTCTCTGCCTCTGTTTCTCTGTCTCTGTCTCTCTCTCTCTCTCTCTCTCTCTCTCTCTCTCTCTCTCTCTCTCTCTCTCTCTCTCTCTCTCTCTCTCTCTCTCTCTCTCTCTCTCTCTGTGTGTCAGGCCAAGCCAAACAGATACAATGATTTCCTTAATTAATACCTAGATCAAATACAAGCATAAAACAGGCTTCTGAGGTAAGATGTTATTATATATATACATACAATTGTTTCTCGTGCTAAAACTGCTTCATTCATAAAGTAAATATATGGTATAGCCAATTGTGTAATTAGACGTTATGTGTATTGGTCAAGACGGTCAGTCTATGTGGAATGGGTTGCGTTTCACGTTGAATACCGCTTACGCACGTGTAGGTATGAAATCTCACCGATATAATTTCCTTGCACCTTTCAGTACATATCAATGGACGGGAACAGCCTGTCTACGGATGATTTGGTGAGACTCGGGAAAGGAGAATACCTCATCAAGGTAAGTAGAAAAAGGATGTATAGTTTATTAGTAGTATTTTAAAAAATAAACTATGTGACCACACTTAATAATAAAGTATTTTCCTGCAAACTAAATGAAGAGCAATCATTTCCATTCTCGTCTTTTATTCAGCTATAATTTCTTCTTTCATTCGTTTTTAAAGGTGAATTAACGAAGTTGCAGGTGCCATTCAAATTAATTAGTTCCATGTGTGATCTTTATATGTTTAACTCAAAACTATTAGAATGTAACGTGCTGACACTCGGTGTAAAATTTGGTTTTCTCAAGAATCCTTAGCAACAAATATAAAGTACAGGTACATATAAAATATGTTTTAACGTATCCATTAAAATACCTGCCAGTCCTTTGTCAATATGCAAATGTTATTAAACTGTGACGTCACGCGTTAACCTGTCGACCACTTTTATTGCATTTTGCATGCCATGTCATGTCATAGGGTTTAACTAACATGCACATTCAGAACAAGCTGTTGTAGCGCACGCCTGTCGTGGGCGCAAGAGCTTGACAGCTTGAAATCCTGGATTTTGCAGGGTTAAAAATGTTTAAATAGTGGCAAATGAAATCATTTGAATGTAATTGCTTTTATGTGGATATGTATTTCAAGGTATAAAATGTACATTTTAAAAACGGAAAAATACCCCACACGTTACTGTGTTTTTGTTATTATATTTATTATTATTGTTTCTAATTTTCACATGCTATGTTTTGCAAAATTAATGTTTAAACAATGAGATTTGCTATTATATTTAACAGCTTACACCTGATGCAGAACAAAAAGTTCAGGCTGCCAGAAATCTTGTTGATGAAATTTTGGCTAGCAACAAAGGTAACAATAAATGAGCATTTTTTAAGAGCAAAATCCTTTCGCCCCACTACGCCGCAAAAGAGCGAGTACAGTATCATCCTATTCACAAAGGTGCAGACTAATAGTCCTATGTGTATTATTACGTATTATTTGTTGCTTTATATACAAACCTAAACTTAATTTGGTAATAACAAGAAATGTTTTTCATCAGAATCCATTCTCTAGTCGCTTTCTTTGTTCACGTGACCTGACGTAATGTTTTCGGATCTTATCGGATTAGCGGAAAATGGCGAAATGTTCAAAAACTGACTTCAGTTGAGTTTTTGTTTCTCGCTGATTATCACATTTATATGGTAGAGTTTAAGCACGCATATTGGTATTTAAATAACAGTTGTAGCTAACAAAGATTTATTTTACGTTTCGATTAACACCTAAAAATAAGTTTGTAGTCGCTTTAAAGGGACATTCCTGTTGCATTGTAAGATGTTTCCGAAAAAAAACCACATGTCTACGATTAAACTTACATATTAAATACATTTTCTTGTTTAGAATACCAGTGTCTGTATATTCAATGTGTTTCTAGTCGTCTTAATATTTGCTTTAAGTTCAAACTGTATTTTGTCTTCAAATAATTTTGTACGTACGAAAACATTTATTTTAGGAAATAACATGAAAGTTAACCTAAAACAAATAGTAGAATGATCAAAAACACGTTTAATATACAGCCACTAATATTTTATGCAGACAAATATATTTGATATATAATTACAATCGTTAAAAGTCTCCGTTTGTCGATAACATCTTAAAAATTGCAGCAAACTTAGGAATGTCCCTTTAAATAATTGGTATTTTCATGTTTAATTCTTAAAGGATGTCTTCTTTCTTTTACGCTTTAACCGTAAAATAAATATTTACTACATTATAAAGAACAGAATTTGAAAGATGGGAAAATAATAATTAATTTCATGTCCTGGATGATTTACATGAAAAAAATGTTTAAAGTTTATACGTATAAATGTAATTGATTTATTCCAGTTGTCTATGGAATCACAACGGGATTTGGGAAGTTTGCAAGGATAACAATTCCCAAAGAAAAGCTAACGTAAGATTTTGTCAAACTATAATCTTTAGCTTTAATGCTTAGACAGCGGGGTGTATCTCAGTGGTAGAGCGCCCTCCTGAAGTATGATAGATCGCAGGATCGATCACCCTCAGTGGATTTGGTGTTTTCTCTGATCCTGCCCCACGGTATTTACTTCCTATAGGAAATATTTACATAAAATATCTTTTGCTGCTTTATCAAGAGGAGTAGTGGCTTCAACGGGTTTCTTTTCTGTCTCCTGTTCCACCACCTATTGAAATAATCATATGTTAGACACTACATACCGTAGTTTTAAGGTAGGTAGGTTAGTAGTTTTACCTGCACCACCGGGATGTCTGTGTGTTTGTCTGTGTGTGTATGCGTGTGTGTGTGTGTGTGCATGTGCGATTGAGTGTACGTGTTTATTTAAGCATAACTGTATACATTGTGCATTTATTGATTGATTGATTGATTGATTTATTTATTTATTTTCAGTCAACTACAAGTAAATCTCATCAGATCCCATGCAGCAGGTATGTTAATTAGCATTGATTAATCAAACTTTACCATGTTCTTTGCATTATAAACATTTACTGTATCGATTACTACTAAATTGTAGATTATACTTTCAAACCAAACGTTAAATATCATACAAGCGCAGAAAATCATTGTTCAATTTCTTATTTAGTGATGTAATCTGATCAATTGTCAGTCCATTGGACTATTTCTCGTTCCAACCAGTGCACCACGACTGGTATATCAAAGGCCGTGGTGTGTGCTATCCTGTCTGTGGGATGGTGCATATAAAATAGCCATTGCTACTTGTAACATGTAACGTGTTTCCTCGTTTAGACTATATGTTTAAATGACCAAATGTTTGACATTTAATAGCCGATGATTAATAATCAATGTGCACTAGTGCTGTCGTTAAACAAAAGAAACTTTAAATTACCAATAGTCAAATCAAAGATCAATGTCGTGTACAGTATACTTGATGTGTGCAGGGATATTAACGATTAGTATCCAAGATTCAACTCAGGCCAATAAAAATACGTCCATTTTGACCTATACCTGCCTAACGTAATTTACGATTTTTGTCTGCGTCAGAATTTACTGCAAAGCAACTTTTGAAATTTGCAAAACACCTGTCATGGCCAAACGCACAATAACAAAGTAATACAAATTGCTGTAGCAATAGTTAACAACTTATCTGTACATGGCAATTGTAGTAAGAATAGTTGTTGCAGTAATAGTAGTAAGAATAGCTATAGCAATAGTAGTATAACTAGCAATATTAGCTGTAGCAATAGTAGTAAGAATAGCAGTAGAATAGTAATCAGAATAGTTCTTTGAATAGTTGTAGTAATAGTGATCACATCAGTTGTAAAAATAGCTGTAGAATTGTAATCAGAATAGTTCTACGAATAGCGGTAGCAATAGTGATCACATCAGTTGTAACAATATCTGTAGAATAGTAATCCGAATAGTTCTACGAATAGCTATAGCAATAGTGATTACATCAGTTGTAAGAATAGATGTAGAATAGTAATCCGAATAGTTCAACGAATAGCTGTAGCAATAGTGATCACATCAGTCGTAAGAATAGCTGTAGAATAGTAATCCGAATAGATCTACGAATAGCTGTAGCAATAGTAATCACAACAGTTGTAAGAATAGCTGTAGAATAGTAATCAGAATAGTTCTATGAATAGCTGTAGCAACGGTAATCACAACAGTTGTAAGAATAGCTGTAGAATGGTAGTCAGAATAGTTCTACGAATAGCTGTAGCAACAGTAATCACAACAGTTGTAAGAATAGCAGTAGAATAGTAATCAGAATAGTTATACGAATAGCTGTAGCAACAGTAATATGAATGCCAGAAGACAATAGCACTGTCATTAAAAACAACAACGAAAGAATATAGCGTATTATTATTGTCGTTTCAGGAGTAGGTCCAGCATTGTCCCCGGAACGGACAAGGATGTTACTAGCATTGAGGATCAATGTGCTCGCCAAGGGCAACAGCGGTATCTCCATGGAGACGTTGATGCAGTTAATAGCAGCATTCAACGGTATTGGTCATCACTTGTGTAATGTTGAAGCACTGGTGTAGACACTGTAATATTGGGTGTAAGAGTAGGAAAGAGGGGAGCATCCATATATATAGAGAAAAAAGGCACATGCTCCCAAAACCGGTATCTGTGGTGTGGAAGGTACGCTATCACCCTCCCGGCTGGTAGGTACTGGGTTCGCATCCCATTAAAAGATCCCATTTAGAGTGTTAATGGCACAACAGGGAGAGGTGTAAATCCACTAGCCGACTTCTTTCGTACCAACTACTAACAACGAACCAATGATCTATGTCATGGAGAGATTGCCCAAATATCAATGTGTGAAGGGGCGAGACGTAGTCTACTGGTAAAGCGCACGCCTGATGCGCGGTCGGTCTAGGATCGATTCCAGCCAGTGCACCACGACTGGTATATCAAAGGTCGTGTTATGTACTATCCTGTCTGTGAGATTGTGCATAAAAGATCTATTGCTGCTAATCGAAAATAATGGCCTATGAAGTGGTGACAGCTGGTTTTCTCTCTCAATATATGCGTGTTACAAGTTATTATAAAATTTATGTCCCGAGTGAAATAATTTTCACTTGTCACGAGCTTTTTATTTTCCGCGTTATGAGTGCCTGCTGGTGTAATAAAATGTGTTAAGTGCGTCTTTAAATAACGCATGTCCTTCCTTTAGTTACGTTTGTGTTATTATGTTAGTCTATATTGTCATTTCACACTATTCACGCTACACAATGCAATTCCGTTTTAGCTTGCTGCTTACCTTGGGTGCCAGAAAAAGGATCAGTTGGGGCCAGTGGCGACCTTGCTCCCTTAGCTCACCTGGCGCTAGGCATGATGGGAGAAGGCAAGATGTGGAGTCCACGCAGTGGTTGGGCAGACGCTAAATATGTGAGCTAATTTACTTATCATATGTTGATATTAAAAATATGGGGATCATGTTAGTAATAAGAAAATAAGTAAATAAATGTGTTACTTACTTTTTGCAGTTAAGTGCCCGCCTGATGCGCGGTCGGTCTAGGATCGATCCCCGTCAGCTGACCACTGGTGTTTTTTCTCGACATAACCATATGTCCGACGCCGATATAACCGTAATTAAAATGTGTTGAGTGCGTCGTTAAACAAACCAAAAAAATATATATATTTTTTTTGCAGTTATTTGAAAAGAGATAAAAACTGGCCTCGGTAGTAATTCAAGAAGCCTGCTGATAACTTACTGTTGGAACGACCTACCGGCCTCGGTGTTGCCGTGGTTAAGCCATCGTACATAAGACTGGTTGATACAGGCTTCGCAGCCCAATACCGGCTCCCATTCAGAGCGAGTTTTTAACAACTCAGTGGGTCACTACACCCTCTTCTCTCTCACAAACCACTAACAACTAACCCACTTTCCTGAACAGATAGCCCAGGACAGCGTGTTTGAATCTTAATTGGATATAAGCACGGAAATATGTTGAAATGAAAGTAATGAAAACAGATAATACTACATGAGTGACCGTTAGATTATACACACACACACACACACACACACACACACACACACACACACACACACACACACACACACACACACAAACAAAAAAAACCACGTTTATATATTAACTGCCCGATGGTGATGACCTGGACAGTAAAGTAAAACCTTCCACTGAAGTTAACACTAACGATACTTTTTTTTTTGTTTTTTTTTGTTTAACGACGCACTCAACACATTACAATTACGGTTATATCGGCGTCGGACATATGATTATGTCGAGAAAAAAACCCAGTGGTTAGCTGACGGGGATCGATCCTAGACCGACCGCGCATCAGGCGGGCACTGTACCACTGGGCTATGCTGCCCGCTCACTAACGATACCTACGAATGACTATGTATAAGTCAGTAGAAACAATGGTCTGTAGATCACTAACCAGCGTTTCCTTGAACATAATTATTTATATTTATTATTTGTAGGTTCTGGAATCGAAAAACCTCAAGCCTCTGAATCTAAAGCCAAAAGAGGTAAGATTAACTTATCATATAGCGATAGTAGTTGTCATGTATAAGCTTTTACTTGTAATATGTGTGTTTTATTAATTTGTATTACATACAAAAATGATGAATCTGTCAATATGGAATTAATAATGTTGAATATGTATGTAGAAAATGGCACATCAAATGTGGCCGTCAAAAAACCCTTTATTTATCTAAATGAATATACAACTTGCTGTTTTGTTGCCAGCTTGTACCAAAATACACGTACCTTCTTTTTTTAATCTTTAAATAAGGCAATTTTCCAGTTTCTCGTCCAGTCTACTTTGTTTAATGATATTATTTTTGTTTTTGTGTTTTGCTATAGGGACTTTGTCTGATCAACGGAACACAATTAATAACTTCACTAGGAGCAGAAGGTGAGAAGACATTACATTTTTCAGGGGTGGATACATGATTCTGTTACGAGGAATATTGGTACTAAATATACTAAACAAAGACGATGTTGGTAAATCTGAACAATATATCCGTTATCCTTGATCAAAATCGTAGTTCTGCACAATGCAGAGTCCAATGGGTATTTGACAAAATAGTGGCTGATTTTATCAATCTCTATTTTATGCCTCGTCTATAAGAGGACAGCCACTTTCGAGATCCTTTACTCTCAATACATCCTTTTTTGCACTGCTCAAAAGAGGACTGCCACTCCCAAACTAGTTTATTAAAATCAAAACTAGTACAAGACAGAGCTCATTAGAATACAAATAGGTGTCAAACTAGTTATATCGGATGTTCGCGAAAGGTGAATATATCCTGTTCCACCGGTGGCACCCGTCATGAGCACTGTCACCACAGATTTCAAGACTGACACTTCATCTAAGACGATATAAAACAAATGTGCAAGAGGTTCACAAAAGAGATGAACAAGTATGCAAAAGTTCACAAAATAGAATAGCATCGGCCCTTATTTTTGTCAGTGATGCATCGTAGTTAGTAGATATACGTGTAGCCTCCAGATATCTACCGTAAAACGTTTTGATTGCATGCAGGAGTCTTTTGACATCTTAATATTGATGGAATAACTTCTATACCAGGATCATATGGCGTTGTTAGAAATCTGAACACAATAAGCATGACCAAAGGTTGTGATATGTAGACACACCAAAGGCTGGAGCAGAAGGTATATTGCTTGACCGTAAAGAAAAAGCCGATTGTTGACTAAATCCAGTTCATATGTATTGCAAATGGTTTTCTTACGTTCTGTAAAAGTCAACAAATGACCTTTACAAAGCACCTGTCCGTACAATCAATGATGATGATGGTGGTGGTGATGATGATTGGTGATGACGATGATGATGATAATGATAGTGGTGATGATGGTGATGATGATGGTGGTGATGATGATAATGATGATGATGGTGGTGATGATGATGATAATAATAATAGTGGTAATGGTGATAATGATGGTGGTGGTGATGATGATGATAATGATAGTGGTGGTGATGATGATGGTGATGACGATAGTGGTGATGATGATAATGATGATGATGGTGGTGGTGATGATGATGATGGTGATGATGATGATAATAATAGTGGTAATGGTGATAATGGTGGTGGTGGTGGTGATGATGATAATGATGATGATGGTGATAGTGGTGATGATGATGGTGGTGGTGATGATGATAATGATTATGATGGTGGTGATTATGATGATGATGATGATGATGATGATGATGGTGGTGTTGATGATGATGAAGATGGTGTATTATAATGATATGTATTGTCTTATTACACCACTTAGCGGTGGAGCGTGCTGATTCGATATTTCGCCAAGCAAACGTCGTAGCGGCCATGACACTGGAGGTACTCAAGGGATCAACGAGAGCATTTGATAGCAGTGAGTGAGCTAACTTTCCTTAGAAAACGGACATTAAAGGGACATTCCTGACTTTACTGCATTGTAAGATGTTTCCGCTTAATAAAATATTTCTACGATTAAATTTACATATTAAATATATTTTCCGGTTTAGAATATCGATGTCTGTATATTCAATGTGTTTTTGGTCGTCTTAATATTTGTAAGAAGCCTAAACTGGATTTCGTCTTCAAATAATTTCGTACGTACGAAAAAATATATTTTAGGAAATCAAATGAAAATTAAACTAGTACAAATATTAGAACGATTAGAAACGCGTTTAATAAACAGCCACTAATATTCTAAACAAGAAAATATATTTAATATGTAAGTTTAATCGTAGAAATATTTTATTAGTCGATATCATCTTAAAACACTGCAGCAAACACAGGAATGTCTCTTTAACAAAATCAGTGACTCGCCTCCCTCCCCTATCATGTTTGTTTTACAGTTTGTATTTAAACAATTATATATGTATATATAAAAAAAATTACATGTATATATATATATATATACATATATATATATATACATACATATATACATA
>JAECMU010095287.1:0-10992 GCA_016106625.1 Dracogyra subfuscus | reverse complement strand
TCCTTCCATCTGTCACTTCCGTATTACGCTAGAAAAAAGGGAAAAAAGAGAAAATGACATTTTATAAGCGATATGTGCTTCACTAAACTCTATATTTGTGTTATACAGTTATGTAGAGCAAAGAAATTGTACTAATGTTTAAAATGTGTGTAACACTACACTGATTTTATTTACACTTGAATACATGGAATAATGTTATTTGATTTGCTTCTTAACAGTCACAGTGAATCTATGAGTGATGTTTAAATGTGTTCCAGCATTCTTTGAAAATATTGTTTTGATTTTGTAACTATTTCGTGTTAAAACTGATATATATGATATCAACAATGGTTGAATGTTGCACAAAGAAGCGAATGATTGCTGCTGTTATTACTTTAATAAGGTATTTTTTACATTGATGATTGCAGTACTTATTAGTTTCCTATTTAACTCGAAGGTCAGCAACAGTAATTTATTTTTTGCACCCTTGTTTTGGTTTCGTACACAATAAATATAACATAGCTTAGGTATAATTTCTTCCCGCACCCCCCACACAATATTTGTTAGAATTAGTGTAAGTTTAGAGTTAGTTATTTACAATAACTTTTTAAACATTTTGTTCTGTAAAAGCAACATAATGTTTATATTTTGTAATCTAGTATCACTACGTTTTGCCTTTGAAAAATTTGAAATTTTGCTATTCTGTGTAAAATTTCCTCTACAAGATTGCATTTGTTGGTGCTTTTGGTAGAAATATAGCACAGAAGACACAATGAGGCATTTGACATGATTTGTGACTAAAGTTTCATTTTATTCCGTAGATGTTTAGTTCATTCCATCAAAATACATTTATAAGATTTATAAGTATTAAAAGGCAGTCTCACTTGTTTATCCACTGAGTGGATCCAGTGCTCGGTTACAGTCCCAATGAATGGTCTGGAGTTTGAATCCAGACCCTAGCACTATGTCGTCTGTAGTGTTTAATGCAATGTCAACTTGATATTGCTAATCCAATACCCCTTAGGTGGGGTGCAGGTGGACATTTTTCTGACAACTTCCTTACCAGACTATGGTATTGTCTTTTTCTCATCATTTTTGACATGTACTGTTAATGAAAAAATAAAATGCATTTCAGGGCTCGAAATGTTTGGACGATTTATATTAGTTACCCAGAGCTTCTAGATTATGCTATCCCCACTCCCATGGCTAGTGATATTCAGTGTTGGGCTAGTAAATAATTACTATAACTTGTCCGACGGCTAGTAGAAAAACCTTTGTAAAATGCTGATTTTAAAATATATTTTTAAACATGAATAACATTGCCCCTCTTTACACCACAATCAAAGGGTTTTTAAGGTCAATCTTCCTATTTAGGTGACATCTGATTATTACTATTAGTAAAACTGTATTCATTTAAAGTAGGGCTAGTGAATTTTTAATCATGGCTAGTACATTTGTAAAATCCATGATCCCATGGCTAGTGGATTTTTATAAAACTCTAGAAGCCCTGAGTTACCCAAATAATACTATTTGGAAGATCTTCTTTAGAACTACCGTATAACCGGACATTTTTGTGGGGTTTTATTTTCGTGGATTTCGAGGGTAAGTGGTCAATCTCAAAAATATATAACCTCGAACATATTTGAAAAAACCCCAACAACATTAAATTCTATTAAAAAAAAAAAAAATCATCGTTACCTCTCTAACGAATACGGTATACTATTTACCGGAAAATCAAAATTATCAGTTTTAAAGGTTTACCAAACCGAGAAAATAAAAGACCTCGAAATGTTTTTATCCCCTAAACCACGAAAAATTGAGACCACGAAAATTTCCGGTTATACGGTATATCAGCCACCATTAATATTTGTATTGCAAATATATATTTAAATCCACATTAAAATTTTGCTCGTTGTTCATAGTTTCCAACATCCATTATTATTTCTTGGGCCATCATATTTTTGGTGAGTATGTGTAAGAATTGCAAAATGTTTTACCTTCAGTAGCTGATGTTGCAAGTTAACTTTGTGGTACATTTGAAAAGGGCCTTGTTGAAGTTTAAGGTGAAATAACCGAATCTAGGAAAACAGATCACAGGAAAAAAGGACACAGAAAAAAAGTAACAGGAAAAAAGTCAAAATTTTTAATTAAGAAATAGATTAGCAATGAAAGATAGATTAAACACATTTTGTCCGAGATTTTTGTTAAATGTTCTGGGATTGACCTAATCAATAAGCTTAACAATTACCCCATGCATACTATGAGTATGATGCCACATTCAATACTCTACAAACCCATACATTTTGTTATATAAAATTTTTGACTTTTTTCCCTGTGAATTTTTTTCGTACACTAAATTGTGACTTTTATTCTGTGATTTTTTTTCCAGCCACCGAAATAAGTTACTAGTACTGTGGATTAGCTGTAGACACTGGCAAATAACCAAATATGGTGCCCCTTTTGTAGAAATAATGATGAGTTGTTTTGTTGTGGGGTTTTATTTTTTTTGTAAATTATTTTTGAAGACCAACTACATGTATTACTTGACTAAACAGACTTAAGAACAAATACATATTTGCCTGTACCACCTTTGATTATTTTTGTGAAGCTTATATCATCTACAAATGAACTATTGCTGTACAATTTGTTATTGTTTTTGTATAAGCTATCTGTAATAAGAATGCTAAGTGAAACATATTCTTAGTTGTTCATTTGTATTCCAAATGTCAGTGATCATATATGGTTTAATTGTGTGAATGTTTATTTCAGTTTGTCTGTTTTGACCCTGGTATTGGAGAACAAGTGGTCCTTTGAGCACAAACTCAAAGAGGCTCAGATATCTTCAGATGGTACGCATAACAATTTAATACATATATACATATATACTTCTTTTTTAAATTATTGTTTTGACATTATGCAAATATTTAAAAATAATAAACATTATTATTAAAATATATCTTAAAATATCTCTTTTATAAGTGTACATGACACCCTCATGTATTCATAATGCATAAAAAAAATTGGGAAAAAACCATTACTGGGGAGCATGCCCCTGAACTCCCCTCTAATTTCTGCACTAATTTCAAACTATTTTGCCAACCCTGGGGAAAACAATGTCATTGTCGGTCAACCTCTGCAATTGCCTACAGTAATCGGCAGTGCCACGCAGATTTTAATTCTTTACAGCACTCTTTTTTACTGTGGACGATATATATATATATAGATTGTTATACAAGCTTGTGTATCCTATTGATTTTATTTCATTTTATTTTAATTATTCATATTATGTTTGTTATTGTTTTAAGGAGGGCCATGTCAAAATGTTTCAACCACAACTAGTAGGAGACAATGAAATCATTTTATATTTCACATGCAGTCTAAGCTAGGACTGGGGAGTCAACGTTGTGTTATGACGTCGCTTCCCAAAATTACTTCATTACTAGTGCTGCAACGATATATTGGTATATCACGATAATTGATCAGCTCAATACGAACCGCGGTACAGTTTTGCGTATCACAATTTTTATACGCTTTTTTTTTTTTGTATCTGACTTGACTTGAAATAGGCACACAAACAAATAAACAAAACAAAAAACCCATCATTTGATTAATTGGCGATGATAGGAAATGTAACAATCACATCAAGCGTAGTCGGGTCGGTTATACTTGGTTCTGACATCTAAACAAAACATGCTAAAAGTCAAATAAAAATAACCAGTTAAGGATAATTACAAATTTACAAATACACCTTTTGTTACCTACACATTATTATTCATTTACGTTGGAATTCATCTACTGCTATCATCGTCAAAGAAATAAACCAACAAGTGAGACTTGCATTTCGCTGTTTTCGCTTGAACTCGGAATACTTCTGCTGATCGTTTAAGACACTTCAGCCAATAACTTTTGGTTTGGTAGATCTGCCGGAAGATTACGACTGAATACGTACATTTCCGTATCAAGCGAGCAGCAACGGAAAAGCCCGATAGTAAGGATTTCCCAATGCGACAATTTACAACTAGTTTGACACTGTAACACCTGTGGTATAGCGTGTGCTAAAAATAAAAAATAAAAAATGACCAAGAAGAACATTATGCTAATAAATGTCGTTGTTTATATAATCATTTAGGTCTATTAACCCTGATCCAAGAAAAACACGTGCAACAAGTATTTAGTAAATGACCATCAAAGAAACACCGACGTGTTTGATGTTTAATTGTTTTTGATGATGCGTTTGATGTTTATGATCTGAAATTCAGCCGTCTTTAATTTTTTGCCGACATTAAGTCTTTGCCGATCGGTTCTTACATCAGTTGCATTTGTTACTGAGATGTTATCGTGACAGGTTGTGCCGGTCAGGACAGATAACAAATAATGGAATTTGAATTAATTTGGTGGAAAGAACACCACTGGTAGTTTCCTCTTCTCTCACAGTTAGCCAGGAAACGGTTGTGTATTCCAGCCACATCAGTACCATCAGAACGCGTGTTCAGTACAGCTGGGGACATTGTCACAGCACAGAGTGCCGCACTCAATCCTGAAGTTGTGGACATGCTCATATTCTTGAAGAAAAATATGGCCTAAAACATTTAACCTGACACCAGAAACTAATAAAGATCATTAAAAAATGCATGCCTCCTTATTTTATTAAAAAAACAACCCATAAATATTACATATCGCAATACGGTTTCTTATATTCAAAATATATCGCAATACGGTTTCGACCGTATCGTTGCACCCCTATTCATTACACTTGTTATTACAGACCTGTGTGCTTCATATGAGTTTTGTTAACTCGGTTATGTTGAACCATTGTGGATAATAATCACTTTTTTTTTTTTTTCACAGCATGTATTTTGCTGTAAAAAAATTCTTAAAGGAGGAGACAATTACGGCATTTGTCTTGGTGTGCATGGACCATGATATATAATGTACATTATTGCTTAATATCAACAAGTATAAGTGTATAGTTAATTAATAAAATGCTTAAATGTGATGGCTGTTGTATATACCAGGTGCAGCCATTTTGGGCCATCCCAGTGAATACGACCTCTGGCGAGCTGATGGTTACGTAATACCTAACGTGTCACGTCAGGAATTAGTTTTCGAACTGAAGGAACAAAACATACCTGATTTTTGCGGATATATCGCAATGTTCTGTAGTAATATCCATCCAGTAAGCCAGCAGTAATATATTATTTTTCAATACAAAATAAACCACCATTGTCAAAGTATTGAAATAACTATCTTATTTTTGTCTAGACTCACTGAAAACACTTGCCTCTTTTATTAAGAAAAAGAAAAAAGATAAAGAAAAAGTATGTGTTGTCATGAAAAAAAGAAAAAAGAAAACAGTATGTGTTGTCAGGCTCATATTTCAGTTGACTGCAATGGGTTGACATAGGTGACAACTTAAAACTGAAATGTGTGTTTATTGGTTCAGAACAGTTTATGATTTAATTATGTCTTTGAACAGATTTCACCACTAAAGCCACAGCAATACATTTTTGTGTAAATATAAATGCCTCTTCAAATGAGGTTTGTGCCTTCTCCTCTGAATTCTTAACTTGTAAGGTAGATCATTTATACGTATGTGATTTTTTTAAAAGCTTTTTATCTGATTTTTGTTTTAATATGTTTTCAGTAAATGCTAATGAAAGCTGTTCATCTAACAAGTTTACAGAGTTAGATAGCTGTAAGAAGTGCTCGAGAAAGGAATTGGTAAGAATGTTTTGCACAGAAACAGACAGGGCTTCTAGGTTATGATAGCCCCACTCCCATGGCTGGTAATGTTCAGTGTTGGGCTAGTAAATAACTACCATTGCCATGGCCAATGGCTAGTGAATTGTCTTTTTGTCAAATGTTGCAGTTAAGTCTATTTTGTAGATATGAATAACCTGACCCCAACTATCTCCCCCCCCCCCGTGTTAGTGTTTTTAAGCTCTATCCCTCTTTAGGTAAGTGGCGTCGTGGTTAGGCAGTCAGTCTACAGGCTGGTAGGTACTGGGTTCAGATCCCAGTCAAGGCATGGGATTTTTAATCCAGATACCAACTCCAAACCCTGAGTGAGTGCTCCGCAAGGCTCAATGGGTAGGTGTAAATCACTTGCACTGACTAGTGATCCATAACTGGTTCAACAAGGCCATGGTTTGTGCTATCCTGCCTGTGATCAGCCCAAATAAAATATCCCTTGCTACTGAACAAAAAGAGTAGACCATGAAGTGGCGACAGCAGGTTTCCTCTTAAAATCTATGTGGTCCATAATCATAGGTATGACACCATTTAACCATAAATAAAATGTGTTAAGTGCATCATTAAATAAATATTTCTTTCTTTAGCACACACACACACACACTTACTGTAGCCCTGTTAGAATATTAAGCCATGTAATGTCT
Source organism: Dracogyra subfuscus (assembly GCA_016106625.1). Lineage (NCBI taxonomy): Eukaryota > Metazoa > Mollusca > Gastropoda > Neomphalida > Peltospiridae > Dracogyra > Dracogyra subfuscus. The sequence continues at coordinate 4,618 of JAECMU010095287.1, read as the reverse complement.
TCATATAACATGTTTTTGGCATCTTTTTAAGTAAAATAGAATCGAAATGAAGCTTGGTGGTGGCAGTTTGATTTGTCACTTGATATATTGTCCTTCATGGTCAATGCTTGAAAGTCATTTTGTGGAGTGCAAAGCAGTCTATGTTTCTCAAATTTTAAGTGCTAAAAAAGTAAGGAAGGAAATGTTTTATTTAACGACACACTCAACACATTTTATTTACGGTTATATGGCATCAGATTTGTGATTAAAGATCACACAGATATTAAGAGAGGAAACCCACTGTTGCCACTTCATGGGCTACTCTTTTCGATAACCAGCAAGGGATCTTTTATATGTACCTTCCCACAGACAGGATTGGACAGACCACAGCCTTTGATATGCCAGCCATGGTGCACTGGCTGGAACGAAAAATAGCCTAATGGGCCCACCGATGGGGATCGATCCCACACCAACAGCGCATCAGGTGAACGCTGTACCACTGTGTTACATCCTGCCTCTACTAAGAAAGGAGAAGCACTTCTAAAAATTAGTCTCAAATGTAGATTCCTCACTACAGTTTGTAGTATAACGTTTTTAGAAGACTTGAGACACTTTCAGCAGGGCTTCTGGAATTCTTTTTAAATCCACTAATCATGGAAACAGTAATTTTAAAAATGTACTAGCCACAATTAAAAACTCACTAGCCTTACTTTACTTTATGTTAATGCAATTTTACTAAATAATAGTAATAATTAGATATGTCATCTAAATAGGGAGATACATGTATATAGCTTAAAAACACTTAACATTGGGGGTTGGAGGGGGGTCGGTATACATCATATTTATTAAATAGATTTAACTGCAACATTTGACAAAAATAAATTTCACTAGCCATCGGGCATGGCAATTGTAATTATTTACTAGCCCAACATTGAATATCACATGGGAGTAGGGCTACCATATATAGAAGCCCGGACTTCAGATATATAAAGTTTAAATTATCTTGTCTGAAAATTAATAAGTTTCCATCTATCTGGAATTCTCCCTTCATCTGCAACTGTTATATGACAGTCTGTTGTGTATATTGTCCTGAAAGTAAGAAAGTTTTTGGGGGTTTTAAATTTTATTTTTTAAACATTCTGCTGTTGTCGGTTAGAGTAGCCAGTGGTGACAAGTTTCTTAACACCCTACACTGCTCAACTGTTGCCTTTGCCATATTAGAGAACTATTATCAAACAGCTGTTGGTTAAAAATTTTCAGGGGTCTCATTCAGCAAGCATTCTTTTCTTTTTAACCATGAAATAAATAATCTGTGTGTTTTAATGTTATATTTAGTTTATTAAATAATAATCTCTGTGTTTTCCTGTTGTTGTATTTTTCAGAGAAAATTACTTCCATTTTGTATGGAAACTGGGTACAAGCAGCTCGTTGAATGTGATAACGGAAAGAAGTTATTTAGACAGTAAGAGGAGGATTATTATTTTGTTTATACACATCTTTAGTAACTACAGACAACTTTTGTACTATCATTTCAGTTTCATACACAATAAAAATTACAGTGATTTTCATATGCCTGTCTATGATATTACGGAATGGCATTGTCAGTCCATACATACATCCATCTGTTAACGTTTTCGTGTCCAGACATATCTTGCATAACAACAGGTTATGTAGCTTTGCACAGTTTATTGTAGATCACGGAGACACACATTTTATTGTAGATCACAGAGACATAACCCATCTCAGACTTGTGAGGTTTAAGATGTTCTGTTCAACCATATCCACAGTAATTTATAGACTACTGTAAACCTTTACATAAATTCTTATGTCAAGATGCAGGACACCAAAATATCAGGAGCCCAAAAGAAACCACCATCCAGTATAACTCAGTAAATGCAGAATGGCTACCTTCTAACATCAGCTGATCATGTCATGGTTAGCAGCCCAATCAAAACTAAAAACACTCACAAACAGCACATGAAAATAGTCCTTATAGGTTGCACTAAACCAATTAATTTCCGCCTGGGTCGAAGAGAAGTTAACACCACAAGTCCTGTGATTGGTTATAAATGTGATTGTGTTGGTTGTAAAAAAAAACCCAGTAGTTTCATCTTGGCTAAAAATGTATGCAATTTTATTTGATGTAGTACCCCTACGTGTGCTGTAAACTCACTGTGGTGCAGGGGTGTAACATTCTCTTTGAGAATGGCCAATACAGCACAAATTGAAGTTTAGAGTAAAATTCAGTATCTGTAAAATTCTGTGATATTTATATTTGGTTTTTTGCACCGTTCTTTATACTGTTTTTGTTTCAACCTTGAATTTTTATATTGATGTTGATCATCACTTTATTTATTTGCATTACCATAGTTTGACACCCAATAGCCGATGTATTTTTCATGCTGGAGTTAAGTGTCCTTAAACATTTATTCATCTGGGGGGGTCCAAGATGAAAGGGCACCATAACATTATGAAAAGGCACTATTGAAAAATCACACACGGTTCACATGGACCATAATATAATAGTGCTACAACAGGGACGTTGGCATAATAATAATAATTTTAAAAAAAAAGAAAGAAAAAAAGGGGCACTTCTCAATTTTGAGGGGGGTCTGGACCCCTTGGACCCCCCTCTAGATCCGCCCCAGTTCATTTATTAATTCATTCATGTAATACCACCGTATCAAGTAGCCTTGTGCTTGGAACATGTATGGGGTACCTGTAAACAAAAAGTACTCAAATTTTGAGCGAAACTAGGGGTGTTGCAGAAACATCTGATTATGCTGAAAATGAGCCATGAAAGGTATCATTTTCTGCAGTTAATACTTTGAGGTAGGGGTTGTAGTACTGATATTTATGGGTCATAGTTTGGTTGATATATTGCATATTGTGTTTTTAAACACAAATGTTAATATGCAATTTGAAATTGACCACACATACCAAGTACAGAAAGAAATATACTGAAGAGAAGAAGTTATGGGATATTAAATACAAAACATATGCTGTTTATTATCTCTCTTCCTTTTTTCAGGTGTACGATTACCGCAGATATTGAAGCCCGGTCCTTCTGGATATTTGAAGCCGTCAACATTGTTCTTGCAGTATCCTCATATACTTTTGTGCATTTCCGTAGAAGAAAACTAGACAAATTAATGATGGACAAAATAAACAGGCAGATTGGTGATGGAGTGTAATACATTTTGGAAAATAAATTATTTTTGTTTAAAAGTTCTGGTTTTTTTGTTAATGTGTGTGTGTGTGTCACTTGTGTGTTGTTTCTGTTTTGTTTGTTCGATTTGGATGTTTTTAAAGTTTATAATATTTGAATCCTGTTTTGTTTCAGGTACGTTTTAGCACACACACACACACTTACTGTAGTCCTGTTAGAATATTAATTGTTAGATGATAGATGTTCGTGAGATGTTGTCTTTTTAAAAGTGTTTCAAGACCCATTCTTATAAAACATTCTGAAATCAGGACTCAGGCTTATAAAACATTTATTATATGTAAATTTAAAGTTCCTTTTCTATTTTTATTTTATTTTTATTTGTTTAACGACGCACTCAACACATTATAATTACGGTTATATAGGCGTCGGACATATGGTTATGTCGAGAAAAACCCCAGTGGTTAGCTGACGGGGATCGATCCTAGACCGACTGCGCATCAGGCGGGCACTGTACCACTGGGCTATGAGTTCCTTTTCTAGTTCTATTAACTGTATAGTGGGGAATTGCACTAGACCTGTACCGGAAAATATGACCTCTCAGCTAGAAAATTGTTTTAAAGGCAACTTCTTTTTTTTCACTCAAAAATAATAAAATAATTTTGTTGAAGGTACTTTTGTTTTCTACTGGCAAAAATGCATACCAACAGATATTAATCTACAATCCATCTTCTATAAGGAAATGTTTTATTTAACGACGAACTCAACACATTTTATGTACGGTTATATGGTGTCAGACATATGGTTACGGACCACACAGACTTTGAGAGGAAACCCGCTGTCGTCTCGCCACTTCATGGGCTACTCTTTCCAATTGGCAGCAAGGGATCTATTATTTGTGCTTCCCACAGACAGGATAGCACAAACCATGGCCTTTGTTGAACAAGTTATGGATCACTGGTCGGTGCAAGTGGTTTACACCTACCCATTGAGGCCTTGCGGATCACTCACTCGGTGTTTGGAGTCGGTAGCAGGATTAAAAATCCCTTGCCTCGACTGGGATCCGAACCCAGTACCTACCAGCCTGTAGACTAACCACTACGCCACTGAGGCTGGTCCCATCTTCTATAATCCTATTTTTAATTTATACTACAATGTACTACTTTCTAGAAGCATTATATAAAATTACAATGACTGGCATGTGTTTTTAATATATGTTATGGAGAAATGTATCATTAAAATCTAAATGGGTAAAGCATAGCTTGTTATTGGTTAAAACATTAATACTTTTTCTTTTTTTTTCGTTTTTGAGGTAAAGAAGCTATTTCTGTCTTCAATAGTATTCAAGGTAAGTTGTTCTGTGCTCATAGGCAATTGTTTAGACTGAAACTACATAATGTATTTCAATAATTTGTAAAGCATTTACTTAGGCCTATTGAAAATGTATTAGAAACAAAAAAGCATAAAAGACTG